>JAUTBZ010123196.1:0-12310 GCA_032361785.1 Lepetodrilus galriftensis
TGGATGACAAAATGTATAGCAAACACAGACTTAGCCCCTTTATGAATACCGGCCCAGGGCAGGTATTCTCGAAAATTCGTAAGTCCTAAGAAGTTCGTCAGTACTAAGAATTTACCTAACTGGGTTTCTGCTTATGTTCATTTTTGAAGAGATTTTTTCTCACTAAGAAGTTTTGAGAATACGGGCCCAAGCCCCAATATTACGAAACTTTCTGAGTACAATTTCATGCTCAAGCTCAGATTTTATATGAAAATTTGTGAACACAAATTTGAGTTGAGCATAAAATCGTACTTAAAACGTAGCTATGTTGGTCTATGGCAAATGTTGGATTTACAAGGGTTACCTCAGGATTACTATGATATTAAATAAGTCAGTTAGAGGCCAGGGATCATGTTACCGAAGTTATCGTATACATAATGACATAGCTACTATAGGTCTTCGTTAAGGACCATTTGTGGATCCCGAAAGACTCAAATTTACTTCCACGAAGGCTTAATGATGTCATTAAGCATACGATAGTTTCTGGAACATGGCCCAAACGCATATATTATACAACACATAAGTTTACTAAAACAGTATTGCTTGGAATGGAATTGTCATTTATGTATAAGCTAACGCTAAATATGCTCTATGTCATGGTATCTTAAGTTTAATAGAACAAATGCGCTTTGAAGTTCCTGGACAAATCAGAGTTAGAGGACATCCTCGAAATACGGATCTTCACTTGGAGGTCTTTGGTATCATTTCACAAAGCTCTCTCATGTACTACAAGACCATAAAAGTACTCTTGTATCGATCTCTTATTACGTTCCGCCACTTATTACGAGACCATCATGATTCCATAGAGGATATGGCAGCTTCTTGAAACGATACCCTGGATGATATGCGACCCTCGACGTCCCCAGCTGGGTGGATCGTGTTAGCTTACCGGAAGTCATTCTAGCCCAGTGTCCCGTTCCACGGCATCATCCTGGCACTATGAGAGTCGTAACTTCGCGTTAACGTATAGCAGTTACGGATCTCGGGGCGCTTCTATACGATCGTTCTTTGGAACCGGACATACGTGCGTAGCTACTTTAAGGGCACAAGGACGTATACCTTTTGACACTTTTGTCTTTAGAAAGAAAATTGACGACTGTGACATCCCCGCGGTACCTCTTAGGCTTGAAAGCCCTAGAGCCTGCCTTTTATTCAATACCTGGCTACGGACCTGTTACCACGAACCTACCGGATGTCACTCTGAACCTCATGGATTTACGTACGATACGTCACTATACGTGGACTTGCCGGACGCAACCTGATCTTGCCAACCTACCGGAAGTCACTCTATACTTCATTGAGTTTCCAGATGCCAATCGCAATGTCGACACTAGACGTCCCCAAGATCTCGACGGAACTTTTCTCAATCATCATTAATACAATGCTACTCAAACCTATATACAGTATATCTCAGAAATGTGCACGTGTTTCACCTCTACTATCTCACAAGTTCATCATTAATATCTTAGACGTGGTTTTATGTTCGAGGAATTATCGGAGGCTGTCCCTGATTAGAGCCATTCCACAGAGGGTATAGTGTATTTTCTGGGTAAAATGCTGTTATTTCCAGACTGATTTGCGGCATCAATTATTAATACGTTACTAATAATACATTTGCGGTAAGTCGTAATACCTCTTCGTACAGTACGTACCGCATCTCTATTAATAGAAGAATAAAATAGTAGACTAGTAATTTGGCTATTGCAAGAACTTTGCTTATTTAACGGATATTTAATATGATGTTTCAATCCTGGAGTGCCTCACAGCAAAAAGAAGTTTAGATCCGGGCCAGGGTATCTTCTCGAAACTCTCATATATCCACTATGAGACCATAGCGGTCTCGTAAGTGCACGATCCCCATTCAAGATGGCTACGAGAGTCCTTATGGTCTTGTAGTAGATATGAGAGCTTCGAGAAACGATACCCTGGACACCTAAAGTCGATGCTAAATAATAGAGCAGGACACCCCAGGTGGAAGTGTTCTTCCATGATTCTGTTAGGGTTGTGTGAGGATCCTGCCACAGGGCTTCTAACATTTGCTTCGCAGTGCCTCGTATATTTGAATTGATGGACCTTTCAGACTTACGGTATTTCACAGAGGAACATCTGTTTCGTCTCACAAGGGGCATCGTTCCACCCGAATTGCTTTCCGACAAGGAGTCCCATGCAGTCTTCCTCCACCCCCATGTCGTTAGGCTCGCCCGGGACCCAGTTTGTGTATTCCAAGGGGTCGGCAGATTTGCTCCAGTAAAAGGAACCCTCCACCAGCAGATCCGTGCCCCCAATCCAGACGTCCCAGACGTTCAGAGAACCTAGATTGCAAGAATATACGATCAACAACATCATAGTTTAGCATGAAATGCAATGACAACCCAATTTCGTAGATTATCTCGGTAAATTCTCCATGGAGACAAACTTCAATTTCTTATTTTGTTTACCGGGATACTCTACGAAATAGGGGTGTCAATGCATGTCATGCCAAACTACATACTTAAATAGTATTAGCTTGCACTCAGTATATTTAGAAACCCATGGCAAGTATCAAGTTGATGACTAGCATAAGAATAGCAGAGGTATATCTTGCATATTTAGAAACCTATCGCAAATGGCTTCTTTGCGATGTTTCGCAACACCACAGTTACCATTACGGATACGGTTATGTTATCAGTTTGCTCGTAGTATCTAACGTCAGAGACTCGCCAGAAGTGTAGTTTCCCGTTGCTGATCGTCCGGGTTCCCTGGGAGGGCCAGAAACGGGAAACTACCTGTCGGGCGAGTCTCTGACGTCAAATACCAGGTAAAAACTGATGACCTAACCGTATCCGTAATGGTAACCGTGGTGTTGCGAAACCTCTGTAATATGACATACCGTATGTATACGTTTAACAGATACAAAATAAGAACAAGATAGGCCATATGTAATGCTTCCATACTTACTCGTTAACGGTTTCAGGTAGCTTTCAACAAAATGTTGCTCGGCAGCAGTTGAGATCTCTGCTAGTTCGGCTCCAAAGGCCTCGCAGAATATCTACGTAATACAGAAATGTAGCATGTGCTATAGTATATCCACCAAAGAGGAAAACAGACATGAATGAGCTATACCGATATATTGCTTTTTATGCTTAATATTTAATATATCGCCAGATGGAATGTCTGCTAGTATGGAACATGTATGTACATGTGTAGTATACGTGTGTAGGCAGTGCATGCACATTGCACCGTACATCTCTGTATTAATAACGTGCTACGCCAATATTTCAGACATTCACTGGGCATTGCATGTTGATACCCTAATGGAAACACTAACATCTTTAATACTATTATATATATATATATAGTGGTGTTAATTTCGTACTTTTATTTTATACCATCGAAGCGCTGCGCTAAAAATAATTTCACGACAAGTGATGAACCAAATATCGTGATTTTATTTTATAAATCATACTTTTATTTTTTAAATGGAAATGTATATTCCAATAATAATTACACGACAGCGATGCAACCAAATATCGTGCTTTTATTTTATAAATCGTACTTTTATTTTGTAAATGGAAATATATATTCCATTTATAATTACACGACAGCGATGCAATACAAATATCGTACTATTATTTTTTAAATCTTCCATCTATAAAATAATTACACGACAACAGAATGTCCGGAATCAGCCACCATAAAAACAAGTATTTATGTATTGCAATTTCCCAGTGGAAGAAACAAAGAAAGATGGAAACAGGACAATGAAGATATTAAAACTTATTGATAGTGAACTATAGTGATACATTTTAGATGTTCGTGTTTGATGGTATGGACTTCTACTGCAGATGAATTTTCCTACACACACGCACACGCACATACACACACACACACACACACACACACACACACACACACACTCTTTCTCTCTCGCTCTCTCGTTCTCTGATCTCCACCTCTCTGTAAATTACATCAACTGCAATCCTGTCTCAAGTACATACTGCGGAATGGTGAAGAATGGGAAGTTTGTATTGCGACAACTAGGCTGCTAATCATGGAATAAACAGCAAACGTCTGGAAACACGCTCCGTGGAAGGTCACTCTAGTATTTATTACTGATGGAAGAGCTCCTGGAAACATAAGGACTGTCCTTACTGCAAGTACTTACTCCATACCAATGCATTAAATGCCGGTTGATAACGCTAGACAACACTATTGATGTCTTCGTGAAGATTTAACACAGGGTTCGCAACTAACAGGTTAGCAAGAGAAGCTAACTAATTTTCTGAATAAGGTTCTGAGGCCTATTCTCTGGGATGTAAACCAAGTTGTTTTGGATTACTACCAAAATAAAGAAGGTAAATGGACTGAAAAATTATAGGAATATGTACTAGAACATTTTGGCCTGGACATGCTACTGAGGGCATATTCTCGAAAGATTCTTACGAACTTCTTTTAAGAACAGTTCGTAGCCATACTATAAGAATCGTTAAGTTTGTCCTACGGTCGTAAGAAATTATGGATCGTACTACAAATGTTTCACGAAAGGGATGTACCGGTACATCGGTCGTAAATGAAGACGTATACATGCTTTGAAGCTTGATTACCCATCCTCATTCATTTCGGTTGAATAAAAATAAACCATACACGTAGTTCATTTCCTGCTATAGTAAAACAATGAGATACTCCCTGGTATTAAGCTAGAACTACAATACGATATGTTTCTTAAACGCAGAGCTGCGCTTGACCAGTTAGAACTCCCAGACGTTGGGTACTGTACAGTATAGGCCTATATACATGACCTACGTTGCTGGACTAACTAGAGATAAGATGGAACTGTCTAGTTATTGATAAGGCATCCAGCGCCATCTTGTAATATATTTGATTTTCCACTATATATACGACGACCTACTTTTTCTGTCTGAACAAACACCAATGCAGTAGGTTCCATGCTTACACATGTTCATACAGTTTGTAGTCGTATTACATCAACAGCTAGTTTGAATTATAGTCGTTGTGCTTATGCTCCAGTCAGATGGTGTTCTATTAGCTATCATAGGTGCAATATTTGCATCGTAAATCACAACGTCGTCCGTTATATGCACGTACGGAATAACTTACATCGGGAAAGAAGTCGGTGTACTCTTAGTTATAGAAACATGACTTTTGGAGAGTTTATATATGTTGTAGTCTAATCCTGTTGAATTCGATTCAGTAAAATATGTTGAAATAAAAACAAAAATCATTGTCCAGTATTTTCATGATGAACACTTAACAATATGATTGAAAAATCCTTGAATCTTTGTCTAATCCTGTTCAATTCGCGTCAATAAAATAATTTATATGTTGAAGTAAAAGGTCAATACTGAACAAAATAGTTTCCACTATTTTCATGATGAACTCGTAAATTTATTATTTAAAATTATTAGCATATTATTATTATATAGAACTAATTCACTCACAGACGTTAATATACCATTCAAGTAAACCTTGAATCGTAAGATACTTTCAGAAGTCTTATGCTCAGATGTCACTGTTAGAAAACATTGCACTATATGTACAGTAGTCATTTAGAAAAGGGTCAGTGCACATTGGAACAACGGAAACACACACCGAAGATAAGGAGGGTCAAACTTTCTCTGTGTTGAAAACCACATGCGGGGTAGATAATAATACACTCTCTGAATGCAGTACAGTAGTATACACCATGTAGTCGTGGCTCATGGGAATTCATGTTATCTCAGGCTCCCCTCAAATCTGAAGCAGATCTCCATGTTATCACTAACACCGTGACGAATGCAGTTCCATTAACGCTCACCTGTTATCATATTTAATTCACGTGTTAATTCATATACATGTAGGACACGAACCAATTAGATGGCTTTTTTTCCATTAGCTTTGATATTAATTTTGATACCGGATAATAATTATGATGTTCACAAGAAAAAATGTAATTGAAATTGACAGAGCGAGAAGTAGGGTAAGAGAGAAAGATGGGTGAAAGATTCCCGCAGCGACGTTAAACTCCATATTCACTCACTCACTAGAGATACAGAACCCAGTCTTTTAAAATGATCTTGCAAACTCTAGAGGCATTTACGTTAATTAGCTATACATCATTCAAGTTAACTGCGCCCAAGATATCTAATCTTGAAACATATTAGCAGCTACTCAGGCAGCATAGATTCAGAGATTAAGCTTTTACCATTACTGGTCACAGTGAAACGTTTAAACGTTCATAAGCACTGATAAGTGTGCGTGTATTATGTGATGGCCTCTATTCACCGAGCATGTGATGGGTACCGGATAGGACGAGACGGCTTTGTATGATGCTAACATTGTGCCTGAAACGGAAACGGGCTGTATATTCCCCAGGGAGTTGAGAAGTAAAGTCACGGTACACTGATCCATTGACCATGGTGAATATTCAATTAGAATAATAATGTAGCGATTTGAGCATGGCTTCTAGCATAAATATAGAGCATTCTAAGTGGAAATTATTATTATTATTATTATTATTATAATATTAATGATACTTATATTAATACATTATTATTATTAATAATAATAATAATAATAATAATAATAAATAATAAGAATAATAATAATAATAATAATAATAATAATATTATAATATTATTATTATTATTATTATTATTACATATCATAGTTAGATTATAAGAATATGCTACGGGTTTCAGTCAGAGAGGTTACCCATTTGGCTAACATTGGTTACGTGTTGGTCTCGCAATCCAGCAACTCAGGTTCGACTCCCAGGTTATCTGAAATTATTATTATTATGTTTTATGTTTTGTTATTATTAAATTCAATTAAATGACTTACCTATCGATTGCGATGGCTGTAAACGTCAACACACTAACAGATATTGAGCAGGGTGAGATGAACATGGCGAAACTGCAGTAGTAGAATCCAAACCACCAGTCCTGGTAGATGTTATATAAGAAATTGAAGACCATGTTCAACACAGAAATCAACACATCGGCGACTGCCAAGTTAACAAGAAAGTAGTTTGTCACCGTTCTCATTCGTTTGTGTGCCAGCACTATCCATATTACAATGATATTACCACCAGCAGCGACCACCAGAATAAGCAGGAACATGACGATGAACAGCATCTGTTGCCACCATGGTAAGTTGTAGTTGTTGAAATCCTGGGTAGCGTTGGTCGTGTTCATCGTTGATATGGTCGTCGGAAGGTACACAGAGTGGTCCAATGTTCTCATAATTGTAGAGTTATTAATTTCATAAAGCCCAGAGAACTGTGTGGTAAACTCCGCCATTTTTAGTTTTGTTTTTGTTTGTTTTGGCTAAGTTTCGTTGGTTTCTTCCTACTGGGTTTCTGGAGATTCCGATCTTTTTTTCAGATTCGGTTACCTGTACACGTGCTCGAGGCGGTTCATTGCAAATAAAAGCAAAGGAAAAACTCCTAGCCTTGGTAAGGTGTGCCAGTATCCCCAGTATCCAGACTCCAGCTTTGTAGATAGAATGGTATCCGGCTTTTCGTCAATATCAAAGTTACACGAACGTCCGCATGGTGTAGGTTGACAATCTGGAGAGAGAAAATATAGATATAATAACACACACAATTGATCAAAATAATTGCTTATTGCCTGAATTCATACGGGAACAAACCCTTCCACTAAAAAGCATTGTAAACTAATCTCACAACTAAAGAGAGTTGGTGCTGGCTGATCTGAAAGAGATACGATCAAGATGCCAGCGGTTACTTGACAAGTAAATACCTCTCTATCCAAACGTTTACCTCACAGAATTCTTCAGGTCGTCAACGACTCTTAATAGTTTACTACCAATGCTGTAAGGCACAGTGCGTCTTTGCCCGCTATTCTTCAACAGGCCTTGGCTGCTGCCCGTATAATAATGCCTCCCCCGATTCAAGCGGGCTACCTCCGTTCGCATGGGCTTAATTACTCATCAGCCTCTCGTGATACGCTGAAGACTCTGGCCGACGACGATGATGGTGCTCTGAACAAATGCTCATGCCAGCATATGCTATGCGGGCATGCCAGCCGGAGAGATACGGGGACGGCGAAAGGAACGGGTCCAGAAGGCCCCGCCTCTCATAGTCCATGTCTGCCTCACGCAGATATATCATATATTCCAATCTATGATCTTTGTCAATGAACTTCTACCGGTGGCTATCAACTGGAATTGGTTATCTCTAGCTTAGGTCTGATGATTCAACGAACGAAAAATGCGGGGTGGCTTCATTTCCGGTCATTTGCGGAACTTATTAAGACGATTTGCGTCACCGGATCCTGATAGAAATAAGTTCTTTACGATATACATGACGACGGAAAACACACCAAATATAATTGCCAGTTGTTTTCGTGCTTTCATCTGGCACCAACATTGTTATGTAAGTCGTCGTCCTTTCTACCATGATTCATCCTTATATTGCGCTCCCGACATGTCATTGCATGTGTACTGTATATACACACGCTACAGTAGACCGCGATTCGTAAAATGAACGTATACAACACATTATGTTCTAAGTTGGGGAAAATCTGCTTCAGTTTTCGATGCGTATTAAATCTACGGTATATAGGGTCTGCACAATACAACGGTGTTCTCGTGAAGGAACAACATTGTGAATATAGCTTCTACACACACACACACATACAGAGAGAGAGAGACTCGCGCGCACACGCACACACACACACACACACACACACACACACACACACACATTACAATCACAGCTAACTGTCGTATTCCCTTTATTCAGACAGTTATAGGCCCTACTTGTATCCCGAATAATTACTCAATAACTCATATCTCCAGTTCAGCCATACGACACCCAACTTCGCCTCGCTTATGATTATATATTCGCATGTCGATATCAGATAACTGTATAATTAAAACAAATACGATTGTGTGAATCGCCCACATTATCAGTGGAAGCAGATTAACCCTTTCCCTGCTGGATGGGGCACAGCCACTGCTGTTTATAACATTTACGGCTGCATCCATCACAGCGAAGGTTAACGTGAAGGATTCTAGACTTCAAATCGGTCGAGTTGTTCCTATCAGAGCTATCGCCTTGTTTATATAAACTAACTTCTGCTTTCGTGGAATGATAAGCATTTCCATGGTTGGATGTTAATTGACGTCGGTCCTCGGGGCTTAGCTAGTATGAAGTTCGAGTCTTATTAAGCCGGGATTTGTTTGTCCGTGGTCATGTGGTGTTTCAAATTCTGAGATAATGATCTCCTAACATCTTTTGCACATTGTGGTACGGTCCAGCGTGATCATATTGATTCGATTCCAAGGTATGAGGTCGAATTGAAGGCATGTGGATATTCGCGGTAAATAAAGCTTGATTTGTATAACTCCTGTCAGTACCAATGCATGATAGTGTTGTGTGAGATCTTCCAAATAGGTATCTCATATAAGCTATAGGAGGCTTCCACAGTAGCAGAAGAGTGTTGCTATAAATATTTACACGCACTAGGCTACAGACCGGCGGTAAATATTGCTAACTTTTAATGGGAGACGAGTTGCAGAACAGCACGTCGTTTGTACTTTGAAAGTTACTAGAATAATACAATCTCCTGAATACTTTACATATATTAGTCCCGCAAAATATGTATTTGCTGTTTCCGTGATGTATTCCAATTATTATAAGCTCGGTAAGCGATGTAGCTATGCTTTAACACCTCTGGACTATTCCATATCCAATGGTAGCTAAACAAAAGTGAATTATGAAATATCTGACATATCTAGACAACAATGTCATACCCTTTTACTAAAACATTTCTCGCCTATCCAACCCCCCAAACAGATATTGTTCTTCAGACGAACTTAATTATACAATCGTACATATCTAAACAAATAAATGGATATGAACAACCCATGGATAGTTATATAAAACTTTACTCACCTATCCAACCCCCTCAAAAAGCTTAAAACATGTTGTTCTTCAAACGAACCCATTTCCATAGTCGTACATGGGTATACATTTCCAGGCAAGCTGAATTAACAACATTTAAGTACGCCAAGTACTCGCCACACCATCCATGCATTAAGATTACCCAAGTATACGAAGTAATCCAACATTGAACGGAACTCAATCCAGTTTTATAGCCTGACCTCGGCACTGCTACCAGCAGTGCTAAAACAAGATTCGTTTCATGAAGTCATAAAAATGAACATTTATCCCCGAAAAAAATCTTTGTTAACTAAAATCACCAATAAAGTGAAACTTCTTCAAAGCGTAGGAAGCAAGCTATCGTAAGAAATTCATTGGCATTAGCGGCGTGGAGGCAGTTATCAAGAGTTTCTGTTGTATCCAACAATATGTCGTTACTTCTCGCTGGATTGCAGTCATTAATCATGTCGCAATGTCCATAGTACGGATATTAATGTCTTTAATTATGGCGATTACACGGCCTAATTTATCAAAACACTGATACGCGGTAACAGAAATGTATAAAACATAACATAAAAGAGGTCTATTTTGATTGATATCTTCAAACTAACGTGTCTGCTCATTTTAACCACATATTATTTAACAATATATTACTATTTATCTATCAATAATGACAAGTATGATTTGCATGGTGTTTAATTATAGTCTCCGATGTGTATTGACGTCTTGACTTGTCACTTCTGAAAATGCATCCGGGTACTTTGTGTTGTCGATCAAAACCAAACCTCAGGCACTGTTTTGACCGACGACCCGTAAGTTGTTTTTATCCGACTCCAAACACAGTTATTATTTAAGAATGTTTTGTTTTTTGCTTGTCATTTCAAGGCACCATAGTGCCGTGTTCAACCCAAGAGGACCTATACTAATATATACTATGACCTATACTAGGCTATATATCAACCACACCTCAGTGAAAACGCCAAGACAATATAACAAGGTAGCCAGAAATATAGTATAGCTTGTGACGTTTTAAAACTATATTCTTGTTTAACCATCTTCCTCCTGGGTGCAACCCAAGATGCCCACACGGAGCAACAATTCATCATAGATAACGGCACGACAAGTTTTCCAGAATATTGTCTTCTAAAGTGGCCATTGGGCCCATAAACACGTCCGTCGACGATTAACCATTTTACTCCTGGAGGCAACTCAATATGCCCTACGGTGCGGTGATTCCTGGATAAGACAAGGTTGTCAGAAAGACGTCCTTCACCGGTCGATGTCATCAGAAGGGGGCCCCTGTCGTCCTAATACTGCTTTTCTTAGTCATAATAACAACGATGATCTGGGAATAATCGCATCACTATCTTGATGGCTTTTCAATTACACCCAGAAATTGGGTAAACCAGAATGGATGTCGTGTTACTGTTTTCGCTCCCAGGAGAGTACTCTAGCTACTAGATACAGAAGACTGTGTAATCTCCGTGATCTCCTACTTCCCCGTCTGCAGGACACCATGGAGGACACCGCGCAGGACACCACGGAGGCTATGCAACCGTTTAATTCAATCACATGACTTATGCCTTCCACTATGCTGCGCTTTCTCAAAGAGTATGTCGCATAAACGGTTTTTAGGTTCCCGTTAACGGCGTTATGTGTTGTCAAAGAAACTTAATTTACAATGTCTAGGATGCATAACCCGTTGTCTTTGACATCGAACGTCGCTGTAATTCAGGTTTCGTTGTGCAATGGTGAAATGTTAATACAAATTGAAATTAGATTTTATTTTCCCATTATTTAGAAAAATTGAACCTTCATCTTCAAAGAAAACTGTAGTAATTATATATTTAACAAGATACGCTGGAGGCAATGCTCTAGACAAAATGTTCTAGTTATCTCAAATGCGATATTTGTAATATCTTTTTTACATACCAAAACTCTTTTTCTGTCTAATATTTCTAATATTTCTCAATATACAATATCATTTTAAGCGCGATTTTCGGTTTCGTTGAATTATATAATATATATATATGTACATGAACTTATATCCTGAAGATATGTAAGCATTACGCTAACGAAACGTCGATATTATGTATTAGTTTTAATGATTGCTATATTCTCTCTCTCTTTCTCTCTCTCTCTAATCGCATCACTATATATATATACAGACACAAACACATACACACACACACGCGCACACACACACACACCCACACACACACACACACACACACACACACACACACACACACACAGAGAGAGACTCGCGCGCGCGCGCGCACACACACACACACACACACACACACACACACACACACACACATTACAATAACAGCTAACTGTCGTATTCCCTTTATTCAGACAGTTATAGGCCCTACTTGTATC
>JAUTBZ010123207.1:0-15669 GCA_032361785.1 Lepetodrilus galriftensis
CTACCTACACCATGAACATAAGGACAACATCTAAGCCCATCTACCTACACCATGAACATAAGGACAACATCTAAGCCCATCTACCTACACCATGAACATAAGGACAACATCTAAGCCAATCTACCTACACCATGAACATAAGGACAACATCTAAGCCAATCTACCTACACTATGAACATAAGGACAACATCTAAGCCCAACTACCTACACCATGAAAATAAGGACAACATCTAAGCCAATCTACCTACACCATGAACATAAGGACAACATCTAAGCCCATCTACCCACACCATGAACATAAGGACGACATCCAAGCCCTTTCCGAAACATCCATACCATATCCCAGCACAGACAGAAGGGTTGTAATCCACGTCCTATGTCGTCCACAACCCCCACAACCATAGTAAAACATTCCCACCATAACCAGTGAACCGTGCAGTTCTCCTGTATATTATCATTGAATTATATTGATGAAGAGCAACTATTAGAATTCGATTTGTTTTATGTTGTGTTGCCTGTTGGCTGTTTGAAAACATTGTAATCGATACTGGAATTGAAATTCAGCAAATAGCCTAATATTATTCTGTAGACACAAGGCTCACAAAATTAAATCAATTGTCCCGTTTATTTATCGCAGATAAAATTGCTAAACGCTTTACCAACTTCTCTGGGATTCACAACTGCTTTCCATTGTTTTGATTTGTTTTGAGGAGTCTTGCAGGCTGAAATTTCCAAACATAATTTAAATGTAATAAATGCCACTTTATGATCGATAGCCGAAGCACTGGGTGGTTCAGCCACTTCCTTTGTTGGTTCATTTCCCAGAGCAAACTCCTTGTATCGCCGGCTCCGACAAACACTGTCCAGCTTGTAATTAACGTGATCACTAAGTGTCACTCACACTTCACAATTGTTGTAGTTTAATAATTTATTACACAATGATACTTGTGTCGCATCATAAATGAATATTCCAAAATGTATTAACAATTCATTGATCAAGTTTAAGCTTGACAGACAGTGCACTGGTTAAAGTTTATGTGATGGTAATCTGATACTAATATCTTAATTCATGTCAATTGGTTCTAGGATAGAATTGAGAAGATTTTTTTAATTTTGTTAAATTTTGATTTTATTGCCTGTGATAATTCAATTCAAAGACTATTGGTTGGATGAGTGAAATAGTCTTGATTGAAGCTTTCAACCCCAAATAAAAAATGTAAACATTTAGTCCACCGTCACCAAACTCTGGCATATTGTTACCAATCATGTTTGTAAAGGTTTATGATAACTGAGACTTGTATTTAATATAGTATTTACTCTTATGATGAAGTGTGGAAACAAATGATTAAAATAATGGAATTATCGAGCTGAGTATGACCACCATGTGACCACAGAAGGACACTTTAGTTCCAGTGACCAACACACCCCAATACTACCTGAGGCAGTTCACTTGGACTATTAATGCTAATTGGTTTTTGTCTAATTACAGAGGTTCTCCGAAGAAAATCCACGGACCACTTGGAGAGCAGACTTTTTGATTCTGGTCGTAACCTTTAACCCTATCAGGTGAGTCACTCATTACCACTCCCCGCCAATTGTCACTGGATCGCTGTCGCATGTCTTCGGGGCGGAGGCTCGGAATAATCACCAAATGCTTCATTATTTGCTCTGGTTTTAAGGATTATTGCCCAATGGCTTAAGAAAACTGAATTCCTATTAGATTATGAGCCGTATTTAAGTTGGTTCCACACCGAAGGCTGGAAGTTGTTTCATTTCTGATGAAGGTCCTTTGTACCCCCACGATTGGGCTTTATTTCTGAGAGTTCCCCCAAATGATGATTTCTCCACAGAAACTACGGATTAGTGACTTTTCAAAGCCTGGTAGTTTAAATACTGCCTAACCACAAGTAACCTTGCTTTGGTGATTGCTACATTAGTGGAACACTCCAAATAATTACAGTATAATAAATTATTATCATTCATTTTACAGACTGTCGTAGATGGCGCAAAATTATGTTTGTTGATCAGTGCAGTTTTCTCGTGGGTCTGGTACAGTGCTCCCTCGATATAACACTGAATTTGGGGTCCATGTCATGCCACCCACTTTATAAGACCTGCGTTATATCAACAAATATAATTGGAGAAAAAAAAAAAGAAAAGAAAAAAACCTTGGAGAAGAATTTTTTAAATTTTAATTTAAAAAAATAAAAATGGGGTCCACGAATCCGCCTTGCATCGAAGGGCGTTATATCGAGGGAGCACTGTATTATGTTCCTTTAGTGTAGCTGCTATGGAGATACTAGGCCACTGTTCAGGATTCAAGCTAATTCCTTTGACTTAGTAGGATAATGCTCTAGCTATCACTATGCTATCTTAGTTATTGCTCCCTCAACCACTAATACATATTGAGAAAAACTCCATATATCCATATGCTCACATTGCTCACATCTGACCACCGAATCTAGTCCAAGAGAACAACATTGGACATGCCCTGTTTGAAACCTGAACCCAAACCACCACAAGTTAGAAATCTGAACTCAGACCACCATGCCACCCAATCTCACCACTATCTGCTGTCCTACCTTGGCCTGTTTACCTTTCATGTCTGGACATACTGAGATCTGTGGTACTACAGGATGGTCCTACTACTGTCAGATTATGTCAGGATAGCCTGCATAGATGTCTTCATCTCCTGTAGTACCCCCTGTCTCACCACCACCACCACCTCCTCCTCCTCCTCCTCCTCCTCCTCCTCCTCCACCCCAATCCCCCTCCCAACAACACCCATCTCATTCACTGAGGCGACTGCTGTTCTAGAGTCGCACAGAGCCATGATAAGCAGAATGATGAATTTGTTAAGAACCTCTCTGCAATGTTCTCAAAATATGTTCAGGAATTGCTTTCGGATGATAATGTATGTTTGAAGATGGTAATCTGTGTTTAAAACAACAGTAAATGTACACGCGTAATGTGTTGGAGTGTACACCCTACAGATGAGGTAATACATTCTGCTTCTTGACAAGACACTTTGAGCGATGGTGCTGGGTTCAAACCAGTCTGGCTTGAAAGGTGGAGTCGGTTCCATTATCATTTTTCCCAGAATAGAACTGATTTGGTTTATGTTCGAGCCTCTCAAGTTATTAGAAGCCATTGAGAACAATTGGTCTTGCATGATAAGGAAAATTGCTATATTGTTCTCGATTGATGACAACTTTTGTGATTATCCAGCAGTTGATGTCTAATTGGGTTGTTGTGTGTGGTTTCTGAGTCGTGATAAGTATGCTACATGTCTGAGTACTGGGATGTACCATTACACCAAGGTGTGATTGGCTGATGATGGTCTTGGATTTAATCGGTGCTGTATGCTGGCAGTATTGACCCAGTATTTAGCAATAAGCCTACTTGGACTGTATGGTGTTGATTGCCAGGTTTGAGAATGTATACTACATAAAGGTAATTTCCTACTGCCTGTAGCCCTCTCGAGATCTCTGCTGATTAGGCACAAGCACTGCTCTTTAGGGCATCTCCGGTTGCCTCCAGTATAGAGAGGGTTAATAATATAATAATACATAAATAAATAAATGTCATTTCCCACTTGAGATAATGTTTCCTTAATTGAGTTAATGTTTCATTAAATGATATTCCATTTAAATTAAAATTTTCTTTCTACATGTACATGATCAAATCTACCTTTAAATATATATCTATATATACTATGCTAGCAATAAAACCATGCCATCTTTTGTCTTGAATGTTAAGTGAAAGAAATATATACTCTAACAGAAAGTAGCAGCAGATCTGTGTGTTTCTTTGGAATTGTGAAGTAAATTTAGACATTGAGCAAGATGCTGTGATTATCACACAGAATTCTACTCATTCAGGCACGATGTTGAAATGCCTTCATCTCGCTGAAGCCGAAACAAAGGCCGTGGATTTTAGCGTTCTCTTTGCAAACGGAAAGTTTTCTTCATCAGCAGGGGAACTGAATATTTCACGTCCAAATCTGTTTGTACCCGATTATGGTTTAGTGTCTGAGTGTTGGATTGCCTGCATTCAGAAGTAGATTAGTGTCGGGAGACGAGACCGCCTCGTCGTTCCTCCCCGTGTCTTCAATATTCAACCAGTCAGTGCCCCCTAATGGGCCCGCAGTATGGTCTGAACATTTTATAACTTAGGTGCCGAGAGATTTTAATTCTGTCCCAGAAGATTCTGTAATTCATTGAGCGTCTTAGAACTGCAAGGACATGAATAAAACAGCTTCATTCCAAGTGACAAACCTCGGGAAACGCTCACTAGGGTATTGTTTCCGCATGCACAATATTCACCAAGCTTTGGACATTCTGGGATTCCGAGATATTTTGTTATATGGACTGTGTGTTCATTAGAAACCGGTTGATGTTCATTTGAATAAAATTCCCATTCGATAATGTCTGTAATATGTGTAATATTTTGTAACATCATCAATAGTATTCATTCTGTAGCAACCATAGTATGTACTACATATGTAACATCATCACTAATATCTATTCAATATGAGTAACAACAGTGACATTATTATTAAAGACTATGCTTATGTTTTGCAATAAAAAGTATCAAATATTTGGTGGTACTTAAAGCAATTCATTACAGAGACGGGTACCTTAAGGTGTGATTCCATTAATACGGCTGCGGTCCGAGTGCAGTCCGAGTGTCCGAGTGCGGTCCGGGTATGGTAAGGCTCCGGCATGGATGTGTCTAGTTTGAAACCCAACTAATTTCACTACAAGTGTTTCCATTAATGCGTTCCATGTGCATTGCCGCATGCGGAGTCGCATACAGCTGGTGTACGGCACGGATAGTAAACTAGATGCAACCGCACCAGAGCTGGACCGCAGCCGGACCACAGCCGGACCGCAGCCGTGTTAATGGAATCGCGCCTTAAGACTGGTGAAGAATGACAGGTCATATGATACCAGTTACAGCACAGGACATTGTTTACACGCTGTTCACACCCAGACAAAGTTGTGTGCGTCTTAGTCAATGTTTCATACAATATTCTTACCCAAATACTGTATTGTCCTATTCTATCTCTCTACCATGAACAGAAGCAATTTCTAATTTTCGACATTCTTTTCTGATAATATTCTCCAAAGACAATTGCCATGTTTATGGTGAATCCATACATTAATTTTCTCTAGACAGTCTTTTGATGTGTCGCCCTGAATTATTACCATGATCCATCATGTAATCTGGTTTCCTTTTTCCTTTTTTTCTTTCTCTATGAATCTGGTTAGTGTACATGCGGTACGAGTATTTTCTGTAGATGACTCCACATTGAGCATGCAGCAGATACAGACCTGGGGGCCTATTCTCGAAACGTTCCTACGATCGTAAGACAATCTTAGCGATTCTTATAGTATGGCTACGAACTCTTCTCAGGCTAAAAAGTTTGTAAGTATGTTTCGAGAATAGGCCCCCAGATCCAGCGATCGCTCATTAAAGCAGGACTATTGAACTCGGAGAACAGCATTGGGGAGAATATGGGTTTTACGTCGCCATCACTTTTATGGTGCGACCTATGTTTTGTCCACCAGTCAACTCGTCTTAACCTTTTACTGATGTGATTTCTGCCTTTGTATCGAATTACCAGTATATCAAAAGGTAATTATTGGTCAGATTAATGTATAATGGTTTCGCATTAATATATTCCATGCATTTCCTGCAGGCGATCGCATCTCGTTAGATTCCTGAGTGTCGCTGGCATCAACAGAAGGATATCTTAGAGTTGTAATTAGTCGTGGGGAAATTAGCCCGCAGTTGTATTTGGCAGAGGATGTCAGTAGGCGGCCATCAACATGCGTCGTTATGATCTGCCGAGATGCGGCATTTGTGCATTTGTTTTCTTATATATCGATATCCTTCCCATTAGTATTCACCAGTTTCTGTGGGTACTTCCTCTGCAGATATGGATACGAGTATGTAGGAATCGTTCAATTGGTCGTATTGATCGTGGACGTATTTATTTCAACTTTTATTTGCACTCTCCATTAGTGGGAACAATGCTCGTTGAGGAACGTCTCAGAAATGTCGTCCATGGAAAGCGCAATTTGTCAATTTGTGCCAGATTCTCTTACTTTACAGCATAAGTACACTCCTTTCTTCTAGGGACCAGCTATGTATGCTTCTGCAGCGTATTTGAAAATGGTCAATTTATAAAAAGGGGTACATCTCATGAAAACCAGCTATAAATGGTTCTGCAGTGTATTTGAAAATGTTCAATATATAAAAAGGATAACATCTAATGAAAGTTGAGAAAAACTTGCTGACATATATTTTCTTCTTATCTTGCACTTTGAAAAGTAGAAATACTTGTTCTTATGTATTTGTAAAACATGCTACTGCTGTCTTTATGGTGTCTTTTATACACTACCATCATTCCAGTCCTGTGAACCACCTTTAGCCTAATGGGCAGAATTCTGTACCTTTTGAATCCAGTATTGCACAGAATCATGACCAATGATGCCAATGAGATTCTTGGTTAACCCTCTCCCTACTGGGCTGGTGGCAAGCACTGCTATATGAAACAGAAGCACTGGTTTATATCTGGTACTGATGAACCACTATTGGAAAGGAAACTGGTTACATTGATAATGGTGAATGTGATGAACATGCTTTTTAGATGTACTTCAAAACAGTCTTAAGTTTTCTATTTTCATGAAGCAAAAATGTTAAGACATCTGCAATGATGGTTGTAGTCAGTCCACATGTGAAGACTGAGCAGACTGAGCAGGTGGTCATTTGTAGTCATCATGCATATCAATATCTCTTTGTTATGGCCTTTATTTTATTTAATTCATTGATCATGACAATGTAAACTCTGTATGACCATCAATCTACCTCCAGTGGCGAGTAGTGCGTTGTGTAGTGTTGTTTAGTGTTGGGTTTATTAGTATTGGGTTTGGTGTTGGGTTTTATGTCTAGTTTCAAATTTAGTGTCATATATAATTCTGTTTAGTGCTATACTTTCTGCCAAGCTTAATGTTATAGTGCAATGCTTTGTATAGGAGCTGCTCTATGTCTAGTTTGCAGTCATGTCTAGTGTTGTGTCTAATGCTATGCCTAGTGCCAGGTCTAGTTACATTAATCATATCAATAGTGTCATGCCAAGTGCTATATTTAGTACCATGTTAACATCCATGTCTAGTAGTATGTGTATAGTGCTTTATCTTCAGTTGCGTGTCTACTATATATAGTACCATGTCTAGTGCCAACACCAACCTTCTCCAATGAGTTGTCATTGTTTGTGTTTGTCTGTTGTAGTACACCCCTGAGTAGCACTGGTACATGCATCAGGTTACAGGAATAGACACAGGAACACCAGTTCCATCTTCATTAACCCTCTCCCCGCTGGATTCGGCACATGCACTGCTCTTTAAGGCATGTCAGGTTGCCTTCAGCATGGAGAGGGTTAAGACACAATACAGCATGTTCTGATATTCACCTGAAGTGTGGAGTCTGGGTGAGGGGGGTGGGAGGTGGGGGATGGAATACCTTTGTTAGGACGTCGCCAGTGGAACCTGTAGGTCTCTTGTCAGGAACACAGGTGATTAACTGCCTGTCATAACCCCTTGTCATAACCTCCATGTCGTACAAAGAAGCAGATAGCTAGAAGTACATACCGTAGGAAAACATTTCTGGATATGCCATCTTCTGCAAGAAGTGGATAGGAAAATGGACTTTTAACAACAGAAGCTGTGTTTTCTATCTGTCTGGTGGTGTTAAAGAGAAGTCAATTATTTAGGTTGGCGTGCTGTGTTTTCACTGTATTGCTGCTACTGGTAACATTTGTTTGAAAAAAACTTGTTTTGATGCCAGTTAGAGCCTTGGTTATGAAGCGTCAGGAGTTTGTCTTCTAGTGTTACTTATTATCTTATATAACAAACAAACCATGTGTTCTTGCATTTTTTTTAATGCTAATTTGCAGGGCATATGAAAAGAATTATTTATAAACTATTGTAAAAATAAATATAGATGTAACAAGCTGTGGTATAAATGAAATAATCTTGAAAGTGTCTAACCCCAATTAAAACATTAAAAAATATATAATTTATTTTTATAAATTTGGCGAGTTGGCCTGAACTGTCTATTGTGCTTCATGATTTTGAGAGTTGTTAAAAAGATGTGTTTGTGTGGCAATACTTAGGACGTCAAGCAGAGCTGATTTCATCTATACCAGAATAAAAACCAGAAGGAGCTGAGATGTTTTGTGGAGGATACATATCGTATTGCCTCATGGCAGGATGAACCGTAGGTTTTGAATGTCAGAATGCTGATACGTGATGCCATCTCAAAATGAAAAAAAAAATCTTGTTCTTTCAAACCATTTCGTATTTCTATATGATTATTTCTTTTCAGATATTTTCAGACCACCCACTTTCAGTTTGACTGACATTTCAGTTCTGAATGACAGAGTATCTTCATTGAGCTGCAGCTAATTGGTGTTATCAGAAACAGCAGTTATTGCAGGTTCCTCTCCTTCTGTAAACAGACCGTTGTGAGATAGTAAGAAAAACTGCATAGAGCCCCAGCATTTGATCAATATGATTATAGTCAGCTTCAGTGTTTAGTGTACCGTTAGTATACTCTGAAACCTCGTATTTAGTTTGTTGCAAATGGGTGAAAAATTCCTTCACCAATGTTATACTCCACCATCACTCACTCACTCACTCATATTTAGTGAATGTATATCATTAGTATACCCTGAAGACCCACATTTAGAGTATATCATTAGTATATCCTGAAGACCCACCTTTAGAGTATATCATTAGTATACTCCCAAGCCTCACATTTAGTGTATATCATTATTATAGTCTGAAAGCTAAGAGTACACACAAGTTTTCATGAATGGAACCAACTAATTTTGTCGGTGCATGTAACCTTACATGTTCGAAAATGGATTAATCCATAAAATGGACACTTTAAGAAAGATTGATCTTGGTCAAGGTCTACCAGATGAACATTTTAACCCGGGTTTTGTGGATGTACTGTATTTGCTGATTGATGATTGCAGATAAATGCAAGCTGGGTTGAATTAAGTGCAGTAAATGGACTAGCCCACAAACTTGTCATTCTTAACCTGCTGATCCTGATCTAGGGTTGTCAGGCAAACAGTTTAATGTAAGTTTGTGGATGTACTAGGTCTTTGCAGATCAATTCAAAATGGGTTGTCAATGGAGTGCATTTATTGCAGATTGCCCATTCTTAAGTGAATTAGTTCACAACTTGTCATTCTAAAGTTTCTGATCCTGATTTAGGGTTGTCAGATGAACATGTTTAATGTAAGCTTTGTGATTGTACTGTTTAACACTTTCAATGCTGAAGGCAACTGGAGATGCCCTAAAGTGCAGCGTGCCTGATTCAGCAGAGAAAGCGAGAGTTAATGTACATTATGCTTTGTGAATGTACTCTATAATGTATCTATGGGTCCATTCTTGATCCATTAAGACACAAGGTAGCTTAAAATGGTCCATGTTTAATTTAACCCTCTCCATGCTGAAGACAACTTAAGTTGCCCGATCACATGCAGAAATAGAAAACTGTGATTTTATTCAGCAGGGAGAAGGTTAACACTTCAATTTGCCATGAACCCAAAGCCGTTTCAGATAAATAACAGATTGTCATTCCTGTAAGTCTAATTGGGTCCAAACTTAGAAGAATTCAGTTGTAATAATCAGACACCCTTTTAGAAGATAACCATTACTTATAAGAACAGATTTTGGGGCAATTTGAACATCTCCCTGGGAGTTATCCACATTTACCAAATATTTTATAATCACCATTTCTGGATCCCTAACCATATGCTCTTACACATCCATTTAAATTCTAGTCTTAATACCTTTCTTAATCACCATTACTGATATATAAATGTCTCCCAGGTTCATTGGTAGTCCATCATCCAATACACGCAGTTTCCTATATTTGCTCCTATTTTTCCTGGACATACATTTGATATGATGAAAATCTTTTTGAAATTCAATATCCTTTGAAATTGATCACAATAGCAAACATAATTTTTCTCATATTTTACACATTAATTTTGACGTGATCTTTGACATTTTGCTCTTTTGTTGGAAGTATTAATATCCTGTGGCTGCAAATTTGAGGAAAATGAGAAACTGTTATCAATTTCACATAAATTCAATGTGACCCGAGAGATTACAGCAGGTATTGTGAAGACATTTGGAGCCGCATGAAGTGAAATAACTCTTACTAATTAGCATGGTGCTTCATCATCCCCCATAAGAAAATGAAAGATAGTGGCTATTGTGGACAATGTTAAGAGATACAGTAATGAAATAAATTAATTGTATTTATACTGTTGGACATTTTATTCTTTTATAAGTGTGTATGAACTAAAATACAATTACTTTGGTTAAAATTTGGATATGTGCACTGGCAACCAACAGTTAGGGTGATAAGCTTCTGATAATTAATAGTAGAATATCACCTTACTCTACAGTATGTGGTGGAAGAGAGTAGAATGGTCTACAATATGACAGTGGTGGAATAGTTCAGAATGATCTACATTATGACAGTGGTGGAATAGTTCAGAATGATCTACATTATGACAGTGGTGGAATAGTTCATAAAGGTTCTACAGTATGGCAATGGTGGAATAGTTCAGAATGGTCTACAGTATGACAGTGGTGGAATAGTTCAGAATGGTCTACAATATGACAATGGTGGAATAGTTCAGAATGGTCTACAGTATGACAATGGTGGAATAGTTCAGAATGGTCTACAGTATGGCAATGGTGGAATAGTTCAGAATGGTCTACAGTATGACAATGATGTTGTAGATGAAATCGGTCTATCGTATGACACAGGTGGAAGAGAGTAGACTGGTCTACCATGTGACAATGGTAGACACATTCAGATGGTTCTACAGTATGGTAATGGTGTGCAGACTTTAATTTGGTGTGAAGTATGACTGGCGACAGGAAGTAAGATGCAGAACGCTGGCCACTGGAACAGCAATTGCAATCTTTCGAGACTTTACAACCAAATTGGGAATTGACAAAGTGCGGAGTTTGACTGTAATGTAATATATTCAGGACGTACTAATGAAATGGTCATTAGTTTGTCTGGCCTCAGAGTCTTCAGCACCCAGGGCACTTTCATCCAGATCCTAATCATGACTCCCTAAGGGGGCTGCATGTCTCCTGCAATATCGGAACAGCAGCTTTAAAGGTGTACCCATATCTATTTGTCACTGCCTTGCAATGTCCAGATGGAAAAACTAGTGTTATTGAGCTGCGCTGGGAACCACAATAGTATAAGTGTCGGAGGATGGTTGTAAACAATGTTCTGACAATATGGATTGAAACGAGTTCTTTGAAGACAAAGCCGTTGTGGTTGTAACTTCCTGTTCTGAGGAGTGGGTAGAAGCTTCAGCCTCGGTAGATCCACTACTGCTCTAGAGAGAGTCCATCGGAAACATTTCTTCATTTTAATGGTCATTTACAATGATTTTTGTTTCTGAAAAGCTATCCATGTCAGAAAGCCGCTACATTTACAGACTGCAGTGAGGCAACATCAAAAGGCTGGACTGATGTTTTTATCAAGTACTGCTCCCATTTATCTGACGGTATAAAAGCATGTGCAGTTTGTAGACAATTTAGCCTTTCCACGAGATAATTTCACTGGTCTCAGTGTTTCATCATTATTAACTGTTGAAAGTGTACTAAACGTCTTGATAGCCTCAGTTTAGCCCCCGGGGAGAAATGGTATTTGTTGCCAGGGTCTGGGGGCCATTTTTAACTACAAAGACAGAGTTGCCAAGAAGTGTTCTCGTGGAAATTGCTCAGTTAGTCTGCAAAGAAGGATTAAGATATATGCCATTATATACGTAAGACTGGTGTTTGCCTGATTGCTGCGATTGTATGTCACTGAAACAGTGAGTGAATATGGAGTTTAACGTCGCAAATGGGTGAAAGATTCCCGCAGCGACGTTAAACTCCATATTCACTCACTCACTCACTGAAACAGTGACCATGTATTGACCATTTGTACAGTATTTTTCAATTGATTTTAGAATTATGTGCGTGTTGCAGCCTACTATAGTGTATATGATATACATGTAGTAACAAGTGTCAACAGATATCAATATGAAACGTCCCATTACTATATTAACACATTGTAAATAAATTAGGATATTTTGTCTCGTAATTAAATGGTGTAACTGTAATCTCCATAATTGTGTTATAATGTAATGGCTGTATGACACTTTTATTGCTATGTAGAGTGACATTTATTTTACTGCAATGTGACAGTTTTGTTCTACTGTAACGAAATTAAATGACAGTGTGACACTTAATTTTTGTCCTGAAATGTGATGTTTATCTTTCATTTAGTGTGACACTTACTTTACTTCAACATGATACTTAACTTTACTGCAGTGTGACACTTAACTTTACTGCAGTGTGACACTTAACTTTACTACAGCATCACACTTAACTTTACTACAGCATCACACTTAACTTTACTGCAGCATCACACTTAACTTTACTGCAGCATCACACTTAACTTTACTGCAGCATCACACTTAACTTTACTACAGCATCACACTTAACTTTACTGCAGCATCACACTTAACTTTACTGCAGTGTGACATTTACTGCAATGTGGCACATAAATTTACTTCAGTACGACACTTAGCTTTGCTGCAATGCGACACTACCTGCAGTGCATGCAGCACTTAAGCGTAGTGTGCTGGCAATGTTATTCTTTGACTGCAATATCAGCATTATTGAGACAGACATTCGTGAACGCTGCCTAGAGTCCACCCATCACTCGCCAGTTTATTGTTGTTATATCTCACTTTATTTATGTTTTCCTAGATAAGAGAACCTTTTTAGACAATATTTGCCATTCACTCGTGAGCATCCCTCTTTGGTAGGACCACTGTTCCACTGGCGATAAGCGATACCAGCGCCCCTATGAAGATAGTTTAGAAATATGGAAACTCTGTTTGGGTGGTCTGCTATTATAGACTTATGTCAGATATCTTTTGATTTCTTTTGTTGCTGCTTTCGTGTTGGCCAAATCCACGGAATACATCAATGATGAAATTATTCAGCAGGTGGTAGGAGCCATTGATGATGTTTCTTCACCTGTTCTCACCAACTGGAAGGCTTAGATATTGCGCCAACATGCTATTTTCCTTCAGCAACTAATTGGGTTGAGACAATTAAACCATTAAAGCATATTAACGAGGCGATGGATACGGTGGATAACTCTGAAAGATGAGAGGGGGTCAAGTAGGGTTTGCCAACAACGGAGATCGCGAGCGGAGATTTAGAACGGCACGTCCAAGAGATATATACTGCGGTAAATATTGTTGTGACTGGATCCCATAAACAAATGTCTCCTTGGGTTAAAGCTGATAAATTAACAGGACTGGCAAGCATGCCGCGAAGATGTCGGGCAACATCAAAAGCTGGAAGACTAAATCGGTGTCACGTCTTAACAGCAGTTGTTCTTTGATTACATCGAAGGCGATGCATGTAGGTATACCATTGCACTCAAAAATACCTCTTTGGATGGGCTTTGGATGGGCGAAGAATGTGCAAGTGCTTTGAAAACTCTTTGTCTGACAGATATTGTTCTTCAGGATGGACCTATTCTGGTCAGACAATGCTGGGGTGTGGAGTCTGCGAGTCTGTTCTGTCCGTTATACAGCCATTGGAAAAATAGGTCTGGAAATTATTTTCTTTCTGAGTTGGAGATTTTAAAGATTGGCCACGTTCTTGTAATATCAGTTCATGAAGGTTCTTTATTTTACATTGAAAGAGAAAGATACAGAGTTTGCATTATTAGAAAGCAATGCCGCAAAATGTGTACAAAATAAAAAGCTGAATGAATCTAAATTGTTGTTGATAAGATCAGTTAGGTTAATAAAATGGTTATTTATTTTACATTTCATTGGATAGATCCAGAATATTTTGATAAGAAAGCAATGCTGCAGAATAGGTCTACAAAAAAAGCCTAAATTAATCTAAATTGTGTATCTAATGCTGCAAAAGTGAATCTAAATTGTGTATCTAGTGAGTTGGGTGTGCACTGCTTAGCATTTATGTAAAACACCATCATCTAGGAACACCCCTGATCCTGTACATGTACAGGGGCTTCAGATGGCCACGCTGTACCGGGGAATTGGGCCCAGTGCAACTGCTCCATACATCACCAGAGCATGGCCTATGTAACACACATCTCATTCTCCTTGTCGTCTCACTAGACTCGTAAACGACAGAAGTGCAGAATTCTTGTATGACGACCAAAACCAGCTTCCAATCGCATTATTCTCCCTTTATTTCGTTTGTCTGTCAAGTGATGGCTTCCGTAATAAAACGACCGTTAATCTGTTGCAGCACTTTTCTTTATGCTGATTGAATATAGGCCGTATAAGTAGGTGGTTTGTCCTGTACGAGTTAGTACGCAATTACAACAATTCAGAGTTTCTAGCTACGGCAATCACAAAATGGCAGCCATTAACCTTCGCTACTGAATTAATGAAAATCACTGCTCTGTAGGGAATCTATGCTCGACTCAGCGTGAAGATGGTTAATCAAAAATGTATCGACGACATCTGAATATATATTGTTGAATGAAATATATTTATTTTATCTATCAATTCCTCTCTTAACCCCTCGTTGCAAATGGGTGAAAGATTCCCGCAGCGACGTTAAACTCCATGTTCACTCACTCTCTTAACCCTCTCAATGCTGGAGGTAACCAGAGATGCCTTAGAGAGCAGTGATCAGAATTAATCCAGCAGGGAATTTAAAGGGTAAATCTTGAAGCTTTGAGAGATTCATTTTCATTTATTGAATATTCCTTGTGAAAATAGATTCTTTTTACATTTAATATTTGGGAAAATATTACCAAATATCATCTGACATTCTAAGATGAATAGGAAAACAGATGTTTTTTTTCTTGGTATATGATACTTGCTGATCGTGAAGAGAGAAGGAATGGACATAATCTATTTAAACATACATCTTTGTCATTGGTAAAAAACCAGCAAATATGATGAAATAAGAGAGCAGATGTCAGAAGATCTGTAAGGATACCTGACTGGTGTGGAGTTATTTTTTTCCTCCTCGTTGCAAGAGCATGGGAAACATCAGCCATGGATTGTGAAATGCAACAAGACAAGGGAATCTATTAAAAACAATCTACAAGACTTCTACACATCTCGGACATGCTTTTTAGCTGTCAGTTACGAGGAAATCACAGCGTGAGGAAGACATGTCAGGTAAAAATGGCCGCCAGAACTGACATCGCTGTTATCTGGACATCTTGTCTAGTTGTGCTTAGTTCTTGCATTTGTACTCGTCTTTCATCGGCAAAGCAATATATAATAGCTATTGTGGAAAATGCATAATCTTATAATAATAATAATAATAATAATGAGATAATGTATTTAGTGTAAATGCTTTCATGCATCAAGACATGTGCGCAGTGCTAGGAACATGCTTGCAGATCTAGGAAGTATCGGATAAAATAAATACAGTGCTCCCTCAATATAATGCTGATTTTTTTTTTAAAACGTGGTGCATCGAAGGGTGTTATTTTGAGGGAGCACTGTATGAAAATTGTGTGTGTGTGTGTGTGTGTGTGTGTGTGTGT
>JAUTBZ010123218.1:0-15667 GCA_032361785.1 Lepetodrilus galriftensis
CGATCATGGTTTGACCCATCGATCTTCCGCACTCCGGGCGGGCGCTCAAAGCTTTACACCACGGAGTCGGTATGTCGACAATCTTAACGATTCTTATAGTATGGCTACGAACTGTTCTTAGGCTAAGAAGTTCGTAAGAACGTTTCGAGAATAGGCCCCCCGATATTTGGACACTCTCTAGTTCTAAAGTTTTGCCTAAGAATGTCCAAATGTCTAAGGAGCGAAAAGAGATGATTATAATTAGGTTGGTCATACTAGTAGATATAATGTTGGTCATACTAGTAGATATAATGTTTGAACGCGTAGTATAAGAAATATAAAATCTACTTATCTGCGATTTATTGTAAAACAAGGGGAAGAGTTGATTTCTATTGGAATTGATTGTATAGCGTCTTATTTCTTGGTACAGTAGAAACAGTCTACTTCTGTCTGTGCAGTAGTTTTATATCTCAGGCTAGGAAATTGGTATCAGTAATCTAGCTAAATTACAGGTGCGCGCCTCCATCGGGTTAGCACCTGTACAAATACACTGAAATGTGCGCAGTTGGTCGGACAAATGTCGCTCACCTATGTTGAAGTAGGAAAGCGATACGGATAGAAGTTGTCACCTTGCCGCCGACCATGACGTAACTTCTCGTCGAGCCTGGAAACAAACTCCGCTCCGCGTTACGACTTCTTATTTAAATACGAAACAGACAATGCACGAGTTAAATAACACTAGTACGGCGTTATTTTAATGAGAAAATATTTTGCTTCGACGCCTACTGGTGCTATTTGCCAGGTCAAAGGATTTGATTTGTGACTGTTTCTTTTTCGAAATTAACTTAGCGGAAACATTTGTTGGCGATATATGTGTAAGATTGGGTAAGATTAACCGTAGCATGAATATTCAATGGCCTTGTTCTAGCACAATGGTATCGCTGGTGTGGTCTTCCTATGACCAACTAAGAAACTTAGCAGGGGGCACAGTCCAACAAAACGAACCGTTTCGACAAAATGTTGTCATTGTGAGGAGAGAAATCTTTTTAAATTACTTGACATACAACAATTAACACCTTGGAGGATAAAGTACATCTTTTTCTTTACTTTGGAGAAGATATCCTTTCAAACTCAATACAGATTCAGGATAGTGGAAACTAGTTCGTCCCGTACCACTTGAAACAGACAGAAACCATTGAAGATCACAATGTAGGGTATTTTATTTAGTGACAGTTGTTAAATCAATGTTAGTCTAAAAGATGAATTCAATTTATATTGTTTGCTGAAGATAATTGAAACGGTCAGCGGTGTATTAATAAGAAACGAAACCAAAGAAGATGAAAATGAGCTCATTATAAGTCAATATTTACTATCCAGTATGTTCATTATAAACATGTCTTCGTTCTATTGTAAAACTATATATAATTGATAGGAAAGGAATTACTCTAAAATAGAGAAAATATGAATACCCAGAAAAGTTGAGATGATATTAATATAGTATTCTTACCTTGTTTTATTTCTATGGTTCTAAGAGTATATTTTAAGTATGTACATACATAACGTCATGTTTCAAAATAGTGAAAGTATACGTACTTAATAAGGTGAAGTGCTGACAGTAACAGAAATAATATGAAAATACAGTCAAGACTTCGTATATATAAACGCTTCTACATTTCCTTCGCTCCTCATAATGCGTACTATTGCAGTATACAATGGTTGCTGAGCTAATTTGTTAAAACTGGTATTTTTATTATGTGTTCACGATATTAACATAACACATTTATTTACGGTAGATATAGCCAACAGTAATACAGGGTTTTTCCTTTCTCAGTGTAGCTATTCAGGGTAATTTATGTCTGTAATGAAGTTCAATTTCGCCCAACTACAAGACGTTTCTATAATCGTTTACCAATAGAATGGCGATCAAATGATAAATATTGGTTATTTAATATGTGTAACAGTGTATGCTTGTTCATTCGTTTAGTAACAAGATGCATAAGTAATACTATCCAGTATAGAAATGTACCTGTTTTAGTAATACTCTATCAACAAGTATTTTTGTAATAATATATTATTATAGTTTCCATTGTTGATCATTTGAAATGATCGGTCTCTGAGTAAAGGGTGTTAAAATATATTTAGAATTGGTATTCTAAAAGAATAGTATTACGGTATGCCTACTAACATGACATCGAACTCAAAGTTTTGACTTTTTACCCCTCTAGTAATAGTAACAGATAACGTTATATAGCTATTTGATTTGAAAGAGAGAAAATGAAATAAATCAAAATATATTATGTATACAATAGTGCTATCGATGGTGTGTATCGAACATTACGAGGGTGCCCGTTATATGATAGTGTGTAATGAAGGTATATTTCGTGGGCACAGACTGGTATCATTCTCCTACTGAAGTTAGTATACTTGACGCTGAGTTAGCATCACCCGTATAGTAGCTTTTAAAGGGGCATTCAGTACCGACTTACGGGCTAGCGGCGAAAGGGAAGTAACTCCATTTCAAGGCATTGAACTATGATAGCCTTGCAACTGAGATCGATAATATTGATTCTAGATCGAAAAAGATGTATAATTACTTAGCGTTAATTAATATATGAAGCTTCAGACATAACAAATCACATAGCATAAATGTTTCACAATGTTATTAGTTTGTTACAAACGTGTGCAGATAAGCAAATTTGAAGTGTTCGGGTTTTTTATATGCCATTTTCATTGCAAGGGATATATTAGAGCACGTTATAACACTTGATTTGAAAAATGCCTAAATAATTTCCGAAATCTGTAATTTTCATAATATTATTTGTCCATATTTGTCGGTACCACTTCAAATAAGCATGGTCATCTATAAACACTATTGTATATGAAAAGAAAACAAACTGCAAATATATGTTCCGATATGTCGTTAAGGGAAGTCTTGCCTAATTAAATTAGCAATCTCAATCTCTTCTTTATGTAAATTACAGTCAACTTAATGAAACAATCTTGTTTTCTCATTATAATGAAAACGTCTCAACAACATGTTAGACTTACCTTAATACCTACAAATTGCGAAAATGATGTTTAATACATGGCTATATATTCGTACTTTAAAATATGGTATATTATTTATTTGGAATTTCACGTTTACACTATCCTAGTCATATTACATAACCCATATCTAATGCCACTGGATATTGTCGCCTTCGGTTTAGTACCGCCAAAAATATGACAGTAAACAAAGTTGTTACATGGAGACCGGGGTGTCCGGGAGGTGTTCATGAGGTGGTCTAGCGCCGGTGTGACTATTGTGCAGGTGTCCTCGAGTTCTAATACAAGTGGACGTTACGCTCAGCGTTGAGTCTCACAGACCTCTAATGACGCACACGTTTAATAAGGAAGGCCGGACGCCGGAAGTTGAGCTCGTCGAATGGCCGGAGAGTATAAGACGTGGAAGAGGGCTGTACAGAGTAGGAGTAAGATGGATGAGTATTAACGCTATGTATAAATCTCAAATGATGCTAGAGTATTGACAAATATGCTTTTACTTGAAGCTTCCGACAACTTCCGATTCGACGGTCTGCTAATGGACGACACTTGCCGCCATCTTGGAATAAACAGTTGGAAATCTTTAGGAACTGCTCTTGAGAGAGTTTCATGTCGATCATTTGTCTTCCCGTCTGCTACGATGCCCGCTGATGTCATGACCCGAGGCGTTCTCTTGTAAACCTCCCATTGGGAGCGGAGAGTTCTCTCCGTGGGAAAACATTGCACGTCCGAAGCTATAAGTTGAGCATAAGAGCAGAGGTCGGCAAAGTTCGGAAACCAATCGACCCCCTCTTGATCGATTTTCACCCCCTTATGTCCTCTCTCGAATTTTATTCCAGAGTTTGCTGGTCGTGTTATGCCGTTACTGCTTCCCTTCACAATAGAAGGACAGTCATGAATTAGGCACCGCGCACCAAGCCCAAGTGCTCTAGTCTCAGAAAAGATATGAAAGTCCCATTGGGGAGTTCCTCCTGCCGTTGAATGTAACGTCTGTACCGCCATAATACCCCCCTCTTCAAAGAGCTCCCAAATGAGAGGAGTTGTTGCAAAATTAGAGCTATAATCCGCAGCCTGTTTTCATGTTAATTACTACATCGTTCGCGTCCAGAATACGCTACTTCATACGCTCTGAATTAGGATCCAAAGGTCGTACGTTCTCTCCTTGAAGACTCCGAGTTTATTTCAATATGAAAAGACAGTAATTGACTACAGTTGTCCCGCATCTTAAAATACGCTTAATTTTAATCTGTAGCTTTAACCATTCAAAAGTGTGTTGTTATTCAAATTATTTTTCGGGGAAATGGGGAAAGAGTTTTATCCAGTTCCGTTAATTCTTTTGTCACTGCTGAATTATAAAAATGGTAAGTGTTGTTATTTTAATGTTCTTTGCGAGTGCCATATGTCGCAAGCAGCTACAATGAACGAATGGTTCTTTGAGAAACAATTACGATTATTTTCTTGGCACATGCTGTATTCTTTTACGACATATGAAGCACCCCCCGTGTTTTGAAATGCAGATTAACGTGTTGAATAATCTCCCATAAATCATCGCGGTGTTGTTTTTTGGACAGTTAATATGTTAATTTTGAAAGCTTCTGTATAACAAGTGTTTAATAAGCATAGTTGCGTGCTAGGAAGTATTCCATCCATTTATGCCGGCATGTTTATCATTATACAATATTGTGTTATTAAACAATACGCACGCGAACATATGTATGGCCTTTCTATAAGTGTACTATTCAAATTGTGAATATGGTTGATAGTTTAGAGAGCATTTCCAGCGATTTCTATCACAGTTAACAAACGTAGTAGTTTTGTTTTGTTTAATTTACTAGCAAGTTCTATCAATTATTAACTCGGAAAGCATGCAGTTTAATCGCGGGCATTCTTTAATACTCTGAATTCGTTGTTATTTACAATAGAAAGTCCAGTAACGTTTGGTAAAGGGGTGTCGGCAAACGGAAACCAGTTCTTTGACGCATGCCCCTTAATTCTATCAAGAATGGACACAATGTTGATGCTTCTTTCACGAAACACTTCAATTGGCAACCCAAGAAACTAAACGTTCTTTTTAGAAGGAGTAATAACGTTTTCAGACGGCATCAAAGAAAGTCAGAATGGTTCAGAAAAGAATGAAGTGTTTGTATTTTGTCGAATCATTTTGAGAATACCCGGGTCAGAGAAACTCTACACCCGGAGACTAGGGTGAAGGGGGTATGTTGACTAAGCCCAACTCCCTCTAGTTCAAAGAATAGAACATCCGAATCTATCACATCTTCTTTAGGACAGCGTACACTCTCCGCTATTTTCCCCAAGCACGGATCTCAAATTGCCGAAGAATAGACACCGAGACGGAGACCAGTTGCCAGCTAGACTTGTTGTAATTTGATGAACAAACATTCAGTATCGTCTTGGAATGATAATGTTTCATTGACAGCGGAGTACGAACTGTTTTAAGTCTCGTATGTTCGTCTCAACACGTGGTCTTATAAACTGGTAACAGTCTTATATATTTCGAGGAATGTGGATGCGCAGACAGGGCAGATGACTAGTCCATGTATTCATTGGGTGTTGCTCATTATCGTTTTGTTCTTGCAGCTGAAATCCTACCCTGCGGGTCAAGGGTGCCTGACGCTCGAGACGGACAGACGTTACCCCCGGCTTGCCGCAAATCCCATCCCGCGGGGTTGCAAGAAGCCATCACGCAATGTCATCAATTGGTTCCCAAATGTGATGTCTCCATGTATTTCAACAGCGGCCTTCCATCCAATGATAATGCTTGATTTAGGCTCATAACGAGGTGTATTTAACAAACCTTTAGATATTTGTTTCTAAAATCCGCTATGTCTCCATCTGTTTGTATTAAGTTAGCTTGTTGAAACTGCGTGTCTATACCCTAGCTGTGATCTTGTCAAAACACATAAAGTATCATCAAATTCTACATGAGATAGGGGGGAAATCGTTCTATATACATGTACGTATCTAAACAAGCAGATGATATGTTCATAGAACATGGATGTCGCGCCGCAGTTTCAGCTGATGGTTTAGATATTACAATGGATAGATCCCTAGTCACTAACCATGCCCAGTCGTATCTTGAAATCTTGATATCTGTCTACTATCACGTGATCATATCGTCATTCCAGCCTGTCTGTGAAATAAAGCTGACATTGTATCCAGTGTCAGTCAGCATAATTTTCAAACTATGTTCTTATATGAAGCATATATACACATATCAAACATCTATATTTGTATATAGTTGCTGATTATGTTTTAATAAATCCTAAAAACGTGCATTATGCATTGTCATAAACATCAACATACGGCATTGCTATGTATATGTGTTGTTATCTTATGAATCATATATTGTAATGTGTTCTAAATATAGACTAGTATTACATTACAGAGTATATTTGTATCGTATCAAATTACTCTTCAGTACAATGCAGACCCTTTCTTGTTGTATGATGCATTTTAATGCATTATAAAACCTGTGATGTATTATCATGATCCATTCCAATTCGTCTTTGTCGTATTATGATACATCTCACTGCATAACAGCCACGGACCTTGTATCATATACATCGTCATGCTTTATATCTCCATTTGTTTTATCATTATCAATAACTCATCCTCAGTACTTGGTTTAAACATTACTATTAGTAAAAATTAATTAGTTAAAAATAACAGTTCTACTAACTTTAACATTATAAAAGTGACTACCGCTATTGTCGATGTATCTTAATTGATGTCCATATCTTGAATTAATCTTTAAGCAAATATAAATATCCATTTATCTTTCGTCTTCTTGAATGATGGTGTAATGATGTCCAAGTGGAGACTATCATTTTACATGTCCAGCTATAATCATCACAGGACAAATTACTTTGGACATTGATGACCAGCGAGTTCTTCAAACGGGTTATTCTTTTCTTCCTAAAACGTCCGATGGCGATTTACTGTCTACGTAGATGTGACGATTTGGCCATAGCGACGGGCTGTATACCTATTTGTCAGGATCATCTTCTGATCTTAATCGGGGACGCATATGAAGACATTAACTAGCTATTTACCACAGATATCAGGAATGTTTCTATGGTGAATCTGAGAGGTAAATAACGTGAAAGGGGACTCCTGGACTTCGTTCAAGTGGTGGACCTATGGTCAAGACTCGCCACTGGTCACTCTGGACATCGCCTGCCTGGGTTTTTCCCACGGTGCTCGTGCAGTGCTAGATGGTTGTCATCAGGGCCCCGCCTTTCTTTACGCCTGTGCGCGCTTCCGTGTTGGGCAGACGACAATTGAGACGGGTCAGAGGTTGCATACCAGCACTCACATCTCAAGTCAGGGCCGACTACCCGCCCCGCAGAGCAAACACTCCATGCATGCCTCGGACCCCTCTCACCACTACAAGATAAACTTTGAAACCTTTGAGTAAACTGCAAACGACAACTCTCGCGGGCCGCGGGAATTAGTGAGAGATTGTGGTCGTCGCCATCTTAGATTCTGAAGGATACTTGATCCAAATCGTGATCGGCATTGACCGCAAACATGACCAGTGGGCTGCCTGCAGTCAGGCGGACAAATAAATGTGTGGGAATCTCTCTGTGAAAAACACAAGTAATTACATCCTTTAAAGTCCACGGTTAATTTGCACGATTGCTCGGTAATTTCTAGAAGGCGTCTTGAGACTTACATCAAGGTTCTACCAAGAAGCTGCAGCGTGTGACGTCACAACTGTAAACAGAACAACCATCACGTGATATGTTGTTAAGTCTAAACATGTCCATCCCTAATACCTATTCTTATGTCTTAAAACGGGCAGAAAACGTGCTGAAAACCGAGACGAGATATTGTCCCCACCGTGACCCCCATTTTAACACACCGCCAGATGACGTAGCCCACAAACGCACATCGCATGTTTCCTTTGAAGAAAACGTATAATAAGCTAACTCTCTCATCTAGGTCTTAAATCTACTTTCAGACGCCCTTGCAAAATCTGCCTTGTCCTAGTAAACATGCTATAACATATCTAGATGACTATGTCATACAGCGTGGGTGACATCTTCAAAGAAAATACAATACCGGTAGGCTTAAAGGTAAACACTTTACTGTGAAGTAGTAATTAATATATTACTTATACACACTCTCACACCGATACTTGCTCACACAGGTAGAAACATAGTATAAATTTAGATAGATGTGTTTTGATATCTAGTCTAGGTAGATAGATTTGATTGGTGGATGGATTTGGATAGGTATATGGATGAATGAAGGAATGGATTGCTAACTACATTGAGACAGGACGACACATGGATATCCTGGAATTAAAATAATATCGATATATATTTGAGTAAATAGTATGTACATTATCTTAAATCTATTTATTTGGTACACGATTTATTGAATTCTAAAAATGAACAATTTGAAGCCATCAATGGTAGACAGCTATCTACAAGTTTATGAACATACTGATTGAATACTATGGTCATCAATGAATTCATCAGTAATGCGCTCTCGTTATTAACCCTATCCATGGTTGAGGCATCCGGAGATGTCCTAAAGAGCTGTGTCTATATCTAACCCAGCAGAGAGAAGGTTAAAGACACACTATGAATGCAGATAGTCTATTCTCCGCTATTGGATCCATTGAAGCTTGTAAGACAAGAACAGCCACGAAAGTCCTGACTGCAATGTGCTGCAGTCTTCTACACTGTACGCACTGATCACTCTGATAGTGAAGCTTCTACAGGTCAGCTATAGAAGCATCCGCATCAGCCGTGGTAGCATTGTTATATAGTGGTTCGTGGTATCAATTAAAATGCCGCTTGTGACGCAAATACTTCTCTGCACATGTCTCGATCATTAATAGCGTATCAGTCAAACTACTGACCAGAAAGTCCTCGTTGGAATCCGCATATCTGTTCTAGGGTGGAGACCACTTCCGGCAAACGTGACTTACCTTACTATGAAGACCCTGGTAACGTGAGTAGAGCGTCAGGGTACGGTTCAAATAATGTATAAAACGGCTTAAAACGCACATGCATTCACTCACTAGTTCAAGTGATTTTATCCCCATCAATTTATAGAAAAATGAATACCCTGCCAACTTCACGTTGTGCTATCGTGCTATCTGGACCCCGTCACGTATGAAAAGTGGCGTACAAACAGCTTATTATATAATAGACTTGTAATTGCGATTAAATACCCAGCCATTAGCCAACATACGCACCTTTGATAAATGTGAATTGTTCACATCCGAATTGTTGACATTACAAAATTATTATGAACAACGGCCCAACGCTTAATAATAATTGCTTTTATACAAAAATCAAGTGACATGATAATTTCAATTCTATCCCATTTTTTTTTCTTACGAGCCATGTTTTTCTGGTTCCTGTAAACAACCAATCATAATCCATACAGGATTTTTTCCCCCCGGTCGTGTTTGTTTTAGTATTTGCTACGGAGTAGGTCTACATTTCATATCGATTATGATGACGGGTGTTATTACTGAAATCTAAAAGCGATCCTACTCGTTCTATTAGCTCAATGTAGAGGGGTTAATTGCGCGTGAAGAAGGTTTCTACGTACACGGGCCGATTGGCACGCAGCTACGCCCGATTCCGTGCGGCAAGATGGCGGCAAGTCACGTCTGCTGGAAACCGATCTACCTTGCATATTGATAGACAAGCAGTTAGCAGGCCGGGTGAAATATGGAAGTGATTTAATCAGGAAAGAGGGGTCAGCTACTACAACCGAGTCTGATCTTCTGAAAACCGGCGGCAATTACGCGAAATCTACACCTGGACGTATTTTTGGCGGGAAACACGCATCGTACGGAAAGAGTAAATATTTTTTGAGCGAGCTCAGATTTCAAACAAGTTTTCGACTACCCACAGTCAGTGCCCCCTTCTTCTAAACTATCTTTGTTTTCTCTGTATACTTTTTTAGTTTCCTGGTAAGCTATGAAAACATTTGAGAGGCTTATGGTAACAACATACGGCGTAAGCGCACTGCACACACGGACCCTTTGAAGATAATAATATGTATGGTTTGAGGAGTATAATCAAAGAAAGGATTACCAACGAAAAATGAGAAGATGTATTTTTACCCGTAATAGGTTATTGGGCTTATCAATTTACTGAAAAGTATTAATGTGATTCACAGAGACATGAGTGTAATCGCTTTGTACAAACCATGATACTGGCATGTCTATATTGCGAAATTTAACCATCATGATTTGAGGAATCAAGTGATTGCGATAACTTTTATTTGCTTCTTGTAAAAATATACTTTTATTTGATTCATGTATTAAGAATATGTCCATGCTGAATTATATATAAACATACCGAAAAGGGAAATACGCTATCCAAAAACATTTATTAATCGAAATATACAATGTACTAACTCCTTAGGTATTGCTTATCAGTTCGTCATAATAAACAGCTACATCAACAACATAAACGTCAAGGCCCATGCAAGTTTCAACGTGTCGGAATACATCTGGTGTGACATTTCTGCATACAAAAATAGTAACACTACTGGAACTTATCCCATGTAATACCCTACGAGTAACTGAATAACATTTATATAATCCAAATTAAATTGTCAGCACTATTTTGCGTATCGAAAATGAAAGTTTGACCATTATGAGAGTCATTCCAAGAAGTTCACGTTTACATCATTCTCTAGATATTACCTTTAATGTTTCATTCAATTTCGATTTATTAAAATGTGTTTGATGCATGATTTCAGAAATAAACCACATCAGTTTAACCAACAATATGCACTGTTACCGAAGCTATTAGAATTGCTATTAGTTTAACTCCACTAAGCTCCTGAAACAATAATTCCAACACGTATTGTCTAAATAGCATCATCAATTTGTACTATTAAGTACCGCAATAGTACAACTACTTTGCGTCTGTAAATATGTATATATCCCAGTCAATAATTTGTCTCATTTATACTCTGGCTCAATATGCATTATATAGTATGCTATCAGTGTGTAAAGAGCGTCTATAGTGTGTAGCTAAATATGATACGTTAACTAGCAAATTGTTCGAATCTTTTATTTATTTGGGGCTGAGTTGTATGGAGATATAAAAGCAATACTATAATTCATTGGTGAATTATTTTCGTAGAAAGTAAACAGATATAGCGTTATAGGTTCGGACTCTGCTCCACATATTACCAATATTTACTAATCCCTTTTCTCGCTTCCACCTCTGTCCCGACGACAGTGCTTTGTTCCCAAAATATTTACTTAATTCTCATATGATGGTTCAGGATACGAGTATGTTTGCCAATTAAACCATTAGTTAAACTTAAGTATGTAGGTTTTTCTACGATACTATTCAGATACACAATTCACGTTATTTAGCTAGGAAGCTCGTTTCGCCATACAAGTGATGGCTTCATGGGAAATATGGCCAGAATATGAATGCTGATGAAATTTACATATAACCTAATTTGCCACTTGGATCCAATTCTGGGATGTTTAGGCCTCTGAGAATCGGCTAGTCATTGATGTCTTGGTAATAGATGACAGGCGTGTCAACACTGCCACCAGGAGCTGTGGCTCGTCCCCGAGGCTGTGGGCACAACAGACGCCGGTTAAATGACAAGAGATGGTTCTATAGGCAGAGGGTCCTTCAATGAACGCAAAATGAAGAACGATCGAAGCTGTCTGAAGAAAGGCGAGCAACTTGCAATAGAAAGTAAATGATAGTGAAGAAAACAGTGCGCATTTCGCTCCAATTGATTCATTTCCGAGAAGTAGAATATACCCTTGGGGGAAGAAAGAATTGAATTATTCGACAAAATGTTTCAGAAAAGTGCCAGTCGTCATTGGAGTTAGTGTAAACACGGTGGGTCCGGAGTAGCCATCTTCTTGTCGGGTTCTGGAGTGTTCATTGCTCTATTACGTGAAATTATGGACTTGGTCAATACACGTAGTTTGCTCTTTGAAATTATGAAAACATCGCTAGTTCACTCTGAGGCGAGCATGCGGGATTTTTATTAAATTTAGCCATGCACATGAGGCCAAAGGGAGCGAACCGTGGAAATTGAGACCCTCTAAACTTGTTACTAGAAAATAAGATCAAACATGTCCGCTAGGTGGCGTATCTGACAAGATTATGAGTGACGGTTTGACGTCTGCAATGACAACACTCATGTCCTCATACAAATTGGGACATTTTAGGGCACTTGAATTTACCAAACCGACTTTGTGGAAGCATTTGTGGATTGCCATGCGAACATAATCGGGGGATGAAAAAAAAACAGGATAGAAATTGTTTGCGCAAAACACAGTAAACGAATATGTCAAGAGATACTCGCCTTGCAGCATACCTATAGCCAGTTAATAGTGTATGCTAACTGATTGAAATAGTATTACTTTGACTGTATATTTATCCAAGATATGCATGACAACATAATTGTCAACTGTGGTTCCCGGGTATCGTTCCACGAATCTCTCTTATCTACTACAAGACCATAGCAATCTCGTAGAAATCTATTATACATTATACTTACGAGAGCGCTATGGTATCTTGGTGGTTAAGAGAGCTTCGTGAAAGGGTAGTCTTGGTTTTAACATGTTTAAGGCGATCCAAGCTAATTATTTGTCTTATGAGAATATGCAAACAATAGAATCTGTATTTCCTTAGATACCAGATAGTATTGTCCAGCTAGCGCACTGAATGACCACAGTGTTAGCCCCGCCACCGCCAACATCAGTTTCTACATCCGGGCCGCACGACCAAGTCTTCACGTATACTATAGTAGTCCTGGGTATCGTTTCTCGAGGCTCTCATATCCACTATGAGACCGTAGCTCTCTCGTAAGTGCACGGATCTCATGTATTAGAGACCGCTACGAGAGTCATCATTGTCTTTTAGCAGATACGAGAGCTTCGAGAAAAGATACCCTGTTCTCGAGAGAAGTCGGGAGAATGGTGAAACGAGTATTTGCGAGAAATGTTCTTATTTTTATGTTTTCTATAGGAGCGGCACTTATACAACTGATCCAATCTGGTTTTTTTGTGCCAATCCTGTTGTTTCATACAATAAAATATGTTTAAATCATATCGCGAGATCTCATAGAGAGATAGATAACTCTGATATATTACTCTAGAGAATCCTCGTAGCCTTTAGTAATGCGCAATAGAAGTGCATGACAAACTATTGTGTGGTTCGTGATATTTTTTATTCTGAGTCGAATTGTAATTCTAAATATAGTATACATGGAATAGTGTATGCTTTAAAAACACAAATAATAAGTAGATAGAGTTGACTTCACAATAATACTTTCAATTTCTATAAACGCCAGCATTGTTATTGAATTAATTATTAGTAGGAATTAATCATTTGGAAATATCGTTAATTAGTTTATGGAGGTCACGGAATAACTTTCAATAGAAGAACAGTGATCTACGTCATAGATGACACTCGTTGATTAATTAGTATACGACAATATTTCGTATTCAACAGAGACAGACAACTATGCGAAGCCAAACGAACAGTGGTTTTGGTGGGTAAACATCAACAAAAGTTCGTAATGAATTTCTGAAAACGTTGATTGCATGCGCGCGGGTCAAGCGGGTTCGAACCGCAAAACCCGAAAGGTTGAACTGACTCCAAAACACTATAGAAAATTACATCGCGTGTTCGCTGGAGCAAAGTGTGGTCTGACACAAACTATCTACCGTAAAAGATTAGGCATGAGCTATCTTTGAAGAAAAATTAATTTGATCTAACACCCTACGACTGGCGTGCATCTCTAGTTTGTTTGTTCGCATCCCATCACGCTTGTTTCTCCTGCTTCCTAGCACTAATTAAGCTAGAGCAACTATGGTAAAGAAAACCCGCCATCCATGAACTACAAAATAATTACAATTGAAGTAACAATACCGGGAGAAAGTAAGAAAATCAATGTCGCTATTGACGAGGTTCCGAGTTAGTTCTTTGAGAAATAGTTGGTGCCGAGTCGACTTCAGGAACTAAGAATCTCCTGGAATAAAAGGTCATCCTCACAACACAGCACAATGAGAACTGCATGGAGGTGCGTTTCGCAATGGGAAACATTCGTAAAGACAAAGCGTCTCAGTTGTACTTCCGGTCATAGACAACGTCCATTAAAATTACAGATCAATCTGACAGGAAACTTTCGTGCGCTTGGGTCACAGAGCAAATAATGCAAATAGTTGAAGTAGTAGGAGTCGTCCTCAGTTGTCGCAGTCGTAGTCGTTGTCGTCGTGGAGAGCAAGCTTTCAGTCCAACAGTAAAAGCACATACTATACTATTTTCGAAGAATACCTCTTGTTGCCTGAAAATATTTCAAGACAAATTATAGAAGGTCATTCCACATAGCACAATGAGAACTGCATTAGAGGCGCTTTTCGCAATCGGAAACATTCGTAAAGACAAAGCGACTCAGTGGTACTTCCGGTCATAGACAACGTCCATTAAAATTACAGATCAATCTTTCGTGCGGCTAGTTAGTGGTAGTACTATAGTTGCATCAGAACAACTATAGTTAACCAATTTTCTAAATAGATATAATGCTCAATCCAAAAAAAGAATAACCATTGTCTACGTATAAATTATATATTTGATATATTAACGAGTTTACCGTATAACCCCGAGTTCGATATATTTATCCAGAAATAGCTAAAGGGTTTACAAAAGTCATAATATAAATTGCAGACACCTCTCGCAGAGCACTGGGTGCATGTTGTCAATTTCATTTCCTCCCCGTCTCGCACCTGCCAGCCATGAAATTAAAATTCAAACAATGAAACTGACATTGATTTTGCATTGCAGTAATATAATGCACGAGAGGTACACTGGCGAGGTGTTGTCGGAGACTCCTTGCACGGCTTTCAGCGACCCTGGTGGAGCGGAATGATTCAAAGTGGAGGGCTGTGTGCCGCCCAATGAAAACCTTCACACTTGCAGTGATGACCTGTAGCACGTGTTCAGAGCAATTGAAATGTACACACTTTATCCGTCATTCCGTGAATAGTTTGGAACGTTATGGTTGGGATTATGAAATACAATTATATAGATTGAAATGGGAAATTGTAGTAGTTAAGAACTTTTTACGATTATGTAATGCACTTCCTTTAGAATATTCTCGTATTTTACTTCCATTAGATATGTTCATGCAGTTTTTACGCTTATATTAAAAACAACGGTTTTGCGCGCTCTCTCTCTCTCGCTCTCTCTCTCTCTCTCTCTCTCTCTCTCTCTCTCTCTCTCTCTCTCTCTCTCTCGCCTCTCTCTCTCTCTCTCTCTCTCTCTCTCTCTCTCTCTCTCTCTCTCTCACCCCCCTCTCTTTATGTAAAATCAATGAATCAAGCGCTCGTATAATATTTTCATGACTTCAACATTACATAAATAATGTTTATGGACATGTTTGTGTAAAACATAAGCATTTTGAAAACAATGGACAGTTATTACATTGCAATGTACATTTATAAACCTATGTTAAACACTAAATATGTGTACGTTTTCATAGTTCTGTATGCACATTTCTCAATATTTTATATTTTAAAACTTCAATTATGCAGAGGGGCGACGTTCGAAAGAATGAACAGACAAGTAGGCTGAATTTGCACGTGCGGGTATGTGAAGAAGAG
>JAUTBZ010123229.1:0-15667 GCA_032361785.1 Lepetodrilus galriftensis
AAGGGCGTAAAACAGAAGACGCGCAGCCAGGAATAATAATAACCTTTTTTTGCTGCTTTTGAAGCTGTTCATGGCCTGATTTTTTACCAAATTTTCCGGAAGTATATTTTCCAGAGCGCGGCAGGGTTAAGGGCATAAGGGAGAGCATTGCGCCAAGTTCTTTAAGGCCAATCTTTGAAAAAAGGGCTTGAAAAGGCTTGCCTAACAGGCCGAGTCGCATAACCGTTTTCATCCTGCCTGGATAAGGCAATATTGCAGATAGTGTTTTGCGGATCAGGCGCTGTTTTATTGGGCGTTTAAAATTTTTCTCAATATGCGTGCGGCTGAGATCAATCAGATGCATATAGTCCACGCGAGAAGGGCAGGTCGTTACGCAGGACAGGCAAGACAAACATCTATCAATGTGGGTTACCATATTTTTATCTGGTGTACCGCCATTTTCAAACATTTCCTTGATCATATAGATGCGGCCGCGAGGAGAATCCCGCTCATCACCCAGAATAACATAGGAAGAGCAGGTCGCTGTGCAAAAGCCACAATGGACGCATTTATGCAGAATTTTTTCAGCTTCGGCAAAAACGGGCTTTTGAAGATCCTCGGTGGAAAATTGGGTTTGCATTGGCTAAACTCCTGCATACATGCGGCCAGGGTTTAGAATTCCCTTGGGGTCGAATTGTTTCTTGATGGCATGGGTCATAAGGTTTTGTGCATGATCTAAAGGTTGAAAAACGTCAATAGAGCCGCGTGTTTCTTGCGTGGCTCTGATGAGGGTAGCATGACCGCCAAGACGGGCAATAACACGTCTTATATCTGAGGCGCTGGCATCGCTGCTTTTGTTGACTTCAAGCCAGATAAGCCCGCCAGCCCAGTCATAGGCGGCGCGGCAGTCCATATCATGACTTAAAATTGAGATCAGTTTGGCGCCATCAGCAGGGGCAACGGAGATGCGCCAGACAGGTTCGTCATGGCCTTCAAGATAGGTTAGACTGCGCATTTCTTCCCAGAATGCGCGTGATCTGGTGTCATCCAGTTCATAAATATTGCCAAAGGGAGAGAGTTCTTTTTTAAGTTTTTTAGCGCGGTAAGCCACAGAAGAGGGAAAGCTTTCAATGCGCAAAGCTGTAATGGCCTTGCCAAGCTTGCTAAATTCCGGGTTATGCAGCCTTTCAACAAAGGCTTGTTGCAGGTGGGTTGTGCCAGAGACCTCGAAAGGCGTTGCCATGGCAGCGCACATTGCATTGACAGCCAAATCGTCATCAAGTCCTTCAATAAACAGGGTGCGGCTTTCTTCAGCTTTGGGGATAACTTTCATCGTGACTTCAGTGAGAACAGCTAAAGTGCCCCATGAACCGCATAAACCGCGGACAAGATCATAACCTGTCACATTTTTCATAACACGGCCGCCAGACTTAAAAGATTCGCCGCGGCCATTAATGCCCCGAATACCAATAAGGTGATCACGGGCAGCACCGTTCCTGATCCGTTTTGGGCCAGAAATATTGGTGGCAAAAATAGAGCCAATTGTGGCTTGTCCGGCGATTTGTCCGAGAGCTGGCCCTAAATCAATTGGTTCAAAGGCCAGTTCCATATTTTCATGAGAGAGCCGGTGTTCAATGAAGGAAATAGGCGTGCCAGCAAGGGCAGATATAACCATTTCACTTGGCTGGAAGAGGGTAATAGAACGCAACCGATCCATTGAAATGGATTGATTGGCTGTAATTGGGCGGCCAAGTGACCGCTTACTGCCATTGCCCATAATGTTAAGCGGTATCTCATTGACATTGGCTTCTTTAATAATATCAGAAATATGCTCTTCATGCAGCGGTCGTAAGATTTCTTCCATAGTGTAATTGGGACCCGCTTTTTGTGGAGGCAGCTGAACTGGCTGACCTGGATAGATGAGGTTTTAAGTAATATATGCCAATATATTGAGCTTAAAAGAGGCTTACAAGGCAAAAAACAACTTGACCACTTTTTGTTAAAGATCACAGTTGTGGCTTTAGCGGTTTACCAACCTTATCAGGATATTTTCTTGATAAACAGGGGGTGAGGCGTTTTTTTGGCAAAATATCTTTTGGGTAAAACTAATGTCTTTATCAAACTTAGAAGAAGACTGTGATGATTGCCCTCAATGGTTATTCGCTTTCACCATGATAGACAACGCCATCATCTGAAGAGGCTTCTTCATAATGTCTTTCAATATCATCAATAGGAACGGGTCTATTTTCTAAAGGAAAGACTTTTGCAGGATTAAGCAGCCATTTAGGGTCAAAGATTGATTTGATGCGCATTTGTTGGTCAAGGTCTGTTTGTGTAAATTGAACACGCATAAGATCGCGTTTTTCAATGCCAACGCCATGCTCTCCTGTGAGGCAGCCGCCAGCCTGAACACAAAGTTTTAGTAATTCGGCGCCGCACTCTTAAGCTTTGAGCAGCTCTTCAGGATCATTGGCATTATAAAGGATGAGCGGATGGAGGTTGCCGTCTCCAGCGTGAAAGATGTTTGAAACGCGCAGGCCATATCCTTTGCAGATTTCAAAGACCTTGTCTAAAACGTCACCTAGCATACTGAGCGGAATGACGCCATCCATACAATAATAGTCGGAAATTTGCCCCATTGCGCCAAAGGCTGATTTACGGCCTTTCCAGATCGCTATGCTTTCTTCTGCGGTTTGTGCTTCTCTGAAATTTTTTGGGTTAAAGGGGCGGGCAATGGTGCGTAATCTCTCAAATTGCTCGTCTATCTCGTCATCGCTGCCTTCAACTTCGACAAGTAATAACGCCTCAACATCTAGAGGGTAGCCGGCCTTGGCGTAGTTTTCGCAAACCTTGATTGCTGGTTTGTCCATAAACTCAATAGCAGCCGGTAGCATACCGGCTTCAATAATACCGGCAACGCATTCTCCAGCATCGCGCACGCTATCAAAGCCAATCAGCATAGGGCGTGCGCTCTCAGTGGATCTGATGAGTTTTACGGTTGCTTCTGTGATAATGCCGAGCTGTCCTTCTGAACCACAGATAAGACCTAAAAAGTCATAACCTGAGGAATCCAGAAATTTGCCGCCAATTTCGACAATACTGCCATCCATCATAACCATCGTAACACCAAGTAGGTTGTTAGTGGTTACGCCATATTTCAGGCAGTGAGCGCCGCCGGAATTCATGGCAATATTGCCCGCGATAGAGCAGGCAAGCTGGCTGGAAGGGTCAGGCGCATAAAAGAATTTTTTTTCTGCTGCCGCGGCAGAAATAGCCAGATTTGTAATGCCAGCCTGAACAGTTGCAGTGCGGTTGGTGTAGTCCATATCCAGGACTTTGTTCATGCGAGAAATGCCAACAACAATAGAGTCAGCTGAAGGCAGGGCACCACCGCACAAAGAAGTTCCGGCACCACGTCCAATAATCTTGATATTATGCTGATTACAATAGGTTAATATTGTGCTGATTTCTTCCGTGGTTGATGGCAGAATTACCAGTAAAGGCAGTTGTTTATAAGCGGTCAGTGCATCGGTCTCAAAGGTTCTCTGACCGGCCTCGTCTTCAATAATTCTGGCTTCAGGCACGAGGGACTTAAGGTCTGAAATGATTGTTTTACGTTTCTCTAGCACTGCACTGTCAGGGCGAGGAATTTCAATCATAGACATAGAAGGCGTGTCCCTTTTCGAGAAAGACTGTGTGAGATGATAATAACCAGACGGGTTTATTATCGTGAATTGCTTTTCACTATTGCAGAAATTGATCACTCAGGAAAGGGGAGGAGGGTTTTTCTGTTGGCTTTTGCAATAATATTTTTATGTATACGGTTTGAGTTGAAAAAGAAATGGCGCGCTGGCGAAAGTTTCTAATTCTGATAGCAAGTGTTTTTTCAAGCGCTCTTCTTATTCCATGTGCTTGACATGAATAGGTTCTCTCTTTATCAGGGCAGTTGTAAGGTTGTTATTGCAAGTCAGTCTGAAGTCACAAAGGGCGAGATTCAATCTTGATCATCAGAAATGTCCCTCATTAGAAAAACATCCACTTTCAGTAAGAATTATTGAGTAATAACAATATCTTATTTTTTGAAATTGCGACAAATCTTAATGCCAGGATGCGTCTATTATTTCAGATATGATTGTTTTTACGCGTTCTTAGCATAAGATTTACTGTGCTTTAAAGAACGATTGGCGTGTTTATTGCAACCTTGATGTCTGTATGGTTTTATGGGGTACGCGGCATTATGACGCAAATATTGGTGAAGTAAATATACCACTTCTATACTTTGTGCTTAAAAATGATTGTGTTTATCTGAAATATTACTATATCTATAGAGTGTAAGGATTTTCTATTCAGTAAATAAAGAGAACATGCGTCACTTTTTGTTCTTGACTTTTGTAAGTAGACATCCTCATAACTCTGTTATTCGAGTTGTTTGATAATTACATTATAGGCTCAGAGTGAACTACTTTGCGTTCTATTTTAAAAAGCATCAAATAACATTCTTTTTAATTCATATTATTTTGGTGGAAAAATAAAATGACTCCGATTAGTGATCTGGAAGTATTTGCAAGAGTAGTGGTTGTTGGCAACATGTCAGCAGCAGGACGAGACATGGGGCTTTCTCCAGCCGTTGTTTCAAAACGCATCAGTCAATTAGAGAAAAGGTTAGGAGCGCGGTTAATTCAAAGAACGACACGCCGGCTTACCCTAACGGAAACAGGTCAGGGCTTTTATGAGCGTATTATTGGTGTATTGGAAAATATTGCAGACGCAGAAGCTTATGTAACCAAAGATCATTTGCAGCCTAAAGGTTTGTTGCGTGTTACAGCGCCGTCAGCATTTGGCAGAAAGCATATAGCGCCGCGCCTTACTGAGTTTCTTGGGCGTTATCCTGATTTAAAAGTTAATCTTCATCTTTCAGACCAGGCTGTTGATCTTGTTGGTAGCGGGATTGATGTTGCTATACGGATTACAGCAAAGGAAGAAAATGCTTCTTTTGAAATGCAAAAATTAGCCCATAATCGCCGTGTTATCGTAGCCTCTCCTGATTTTCTAAAAGATAAGGAAATGCCTGAAACATTGAAGGAATTGGCAAAGTTTAACTGTCTGGCAGAAGAAGATAATGATGTTTGGCACTTACAAGGCGCTAAAGGAAAGGTTAACTTTAAGGCTAAAGGAAATATTCAGTCTAGCTCTGCTGAAGTTATTCGCGAAGCTGCATTGGCAGGTGCGGGTGTTGCCTGGTGTTCAACCTGGGATATTGCAGAAGACTTAAAAGCTAAAAATCTTGTCGTATTGCTTCCTGAGTTTACTGAATCTGACAGCCTGAGCATGTATGCTATCTATGCTAGCCGCGAATTTATTCCTGCTAAGCTAAAGGTTTTTATTGAATTTATGGAAGATAGCATTGGAAAAAATACTCCCTACTGGGACAAGGGGCTGAAATTAGGTGGATAACTCTACCCTTTGTACCAGTTTGGTAGACATACGCTAAGACAATCTCAGTATCTTATTGTGTGCCTAAATATAATTGTGATGTCGTATTATCCCTGAGTCATGTCCTGAAAATTGCACGAAGTATTACATATTTAAAATCTGGTGCAGTATGATAGGTTGTGACTATCTGGCTTCGGATTTTTATCTGTAGTATCCCTTTATAAAGAGTCTCTTGGTGGAATTTAAGAGAAATAATTTCTTTATAATTACATTGTAGCAATGAGTGTAAGGGGGTGTCTTGGATAAAACGGCCATCACAGTTATTTTTTTAAATTATTGCTCTTAATAGGTGTTTTTATCCCTTATAGAGTTAATGATAATGGTTAAGGGGAGCTTAATGAATCTTTCTGAATTTACTATTTATCAACCGCCAGCAGAGTTATCTCGCTATGTGCGGCGGTATTTTTGTATTAATAGGTCGCTGGGTCGTCCCGTTACCTTTGATATGTTTGCTTCAGGCAGTGCCTATCTTGTTAATTTCTTTTCCAGTAGTCGCCCAGATACAAAGATTACAATTAATGGTGTGGCTGTGGAACGGGTCACGCAATGGAATATTGGCGGTCCTATTCTAAAAGGAACCGTTGGTGTTCATGAACCTAAAGAAATGCGGATGATTGCTTGTGAATTTTCCGCAACGGGGATTTATAGTCTATTTGGCATTTCCGCTGCACAGCTTGTGGATAAAAGGATTGAACTTGAGATGCTACCAGAGCATTTTGTGAAGACGGCGCATCAGTTTTTTACAGGCGGGGAAGAGGCTGCCGATGATGTCCTTGTTGCGGAGATGAATGGGTTTATTGCGGCGCTTGCAAAGGATGCCAGGCCAATCAGTGATGATGTGAGCCAGGCTATTAACTTGCTGGAAGAAGCTGATGGTATCATTCGCGTGAGTGATGTGGTGAATCAGTTGGAAGTTGTTGAGAGAACGTTTTCCCGTCATTTTAAGGAAGAAGTTGGCATGACGCCAAAACAATATCAGCTTGTCTTGCAGATTAATTTTGCTTTAAGGCTGATGAACTCCAAACAACAAATTAAATTTTCTGCTATTGCCTCAGAGGCCGGGTTTTGTGATCAGGCGCATTTTAACAGGATAATGCAGACTTTTTTTCACCAAAGCCCAAGTGAATTTATTGATCAGAATGAAGATGAATTGATCGCTTTTCAGCGCGGGAAAAATAGATTTGAAGCTTTTATGGCAGCAAAAAAGAAAGATGAAACCGAAGAAGTGTAGTTGAGTGAGGTGGCTTTACTCAAAATAGTATAAGGTGCCTCCAGAAAACTGTGACCAGCAAGGCAATAAAAAAACCCTTCCTAAAAGCAGGAAGGGTTTCTTTTTGGCTTTGAAAAGACTTTGGTCTTATACTAAATCTCGTAAGGCGCGGCTCTTTTGCCAAACCGCCAGACCCCACCAAGTGGGATTGCCTTCACGAAGAAAACAAGATCCCTTATGAGAACTGCTATTATTTAGCTTTTGCTAAAGTTTTAAGGTAAGCAAGGATTCTTTTACGTTTTTTCTCTTTTTTCAGGCCAGCAAAAGACATTTTGGTGCCTTTAACAAGTTTAGCAGGCTTTTTGAGATATGTGTCAAGAGTAGCTTCGTCCCAGACTTTATCGCCTTCACCAAATTTGGTCATGGCTGAAGAGTATTTATAACCTTCAGATGTTGCGATTTTTTTGCCAACAATACCAAAAAGGTTAGGGCCAACTTTGGCTTTGCCGCCTTCTTCCATTGTGTGACAGGCAGTGCATTTCTTTTTAAAGAGCTTTGCGCCTTTTTTAATGTCTTTGGCTTCGTCAGCAAAAGCGCCGCCTGAAAAGGCAACCATTGAAACCGCAATAAGGCCAGCTTTAAGAATTTTTGTCATAGTGTAATGTTCCTTCATTTTCTCTCTATAGTCTTTAAGATACAAAAAAATGTAACCTTTGCATCATAATCAACCTTCCCCAAACAGAATGTACGCAAAAATACTATGTTATTAAATGACTTAAGATATTTGCATACGTTTGATTCTGACTGAATTATCGTCAATAAATCAGATGGAATTAAGGCGAATAATGTGGCGAATTGTTGCTAGGTATAACTACGCAGTCCTATAAAAGCATTAATTCCATATTTCCTGTCTATCTGTTTATCCTGTTGTCTGTTAGCCTATTATTCAATGAAAAGAAAGGGAGAAGACTATGTCTGGGAAAACGCTTGCCAGTTTGCTGATGGTTCTGGTTTCGGCTAATGTGGCTTTTGCTGAAAAAACTTTAGTCTCAAAGGCTGCCGATAAGGTTATTGCTGCTGACACAGTAACAGGCCGCCAGTTTGATGCCCCTGTTAACCGGCTGCCCACCGCTCAAAAGTTTTGGTGGTCTGATGACTGGTATGACCGCGGGATATTAGCTGTTCCTGTTAATGAGGCTGTGATTGAGCGCAAAATTAATTATATTAACAAGACGGATGGTACAGAGGTTCCAGCTATTATTTTTCGTCCGAAAAAGGCTGGGAAATATCCGGCAATCTTTTTTCAACATGGTCGCCGCGGACTGGACAAATTTGTTCAGCGCCTGGCGCGGCGTATGGCAGCACGCGGTTTTGTTGTGTTGGCACCAGATGTCTATGAAGCGCGTTTTATTAATGTCTTCCCTTTAGAGCATAAGCGTGAGACGGAAGGCGATGTTAACGCAGGTATTGATGTATTGCTTGCGCTCCCGGATGTGTCCACTTCAAAAGCCTGCATTTATTCTCATACACGCGGCGGCTATTACTCTTTACGGGTTTCTGTGCATTTTAAGCGCCAAGAAAAAGCGCTTGCCTGTTATGTTTCGTTTTATCCGCATTGGCAAAACCCGAACGCGACATAGCCTGAACAGGTTTACCGTTATGCGCCAGAGCTGGATAAGCTGACTTTGCCAACACGGATTTTTATTGGTGAATATGAACAATATCAGCGCCGCCGCTCTATTGAAACGGCGATCAAGCAGATGAAAATTAAGGGCAGGGATGTTAAATTGATTATCTATCCTGGCGTTGGCCGCGGCTTTGATTTCAGGCCGCCGCATGTGCGCACCTTTGCAGATGATCTGGCAACAAAGGACAGTAACCTAAGAGCGGCTGCCTTTTTTAGAAAGCATCTTGCAAAGTGGAGGAAGAAGTAAGCAGGAGCCTTAAACCCAGGCAAAGGCTTGCTTCAGTCTTTGCTGGCTGTTTTCGCGGATGATTTTGCCATGTGCCATAATGATTATTTCTGGATGCCATGCCTTTATGGTCTCTAATGCTTTTTGCATCAGGTCATGATGTCCCCAATAGGTCATACGAAGATCTTTTGGTGTTGAACCATTAGGCGACAGCACCCCGCCAATTTTTGCCAGAGGTCTGAGCCAATAGGGTATTTTCTGTGCTTCAAAGTTTTCAATCATATCTGTCAATATCAGTGTTTTAGAGCTTTTATGAAAAAAAATGACTTCTTCCATAAAGCGCCCGCCGCGGGCAATGACTTGCCCCAAATCTTGTTCCCAAGCTGGTTCAGGATTATCTGATAAATCATGATGAAAATCAAAACCTTGTTTTTGTGCGCTGGGTCGTACTTTTGGCGAAGCCCATGTCAAGGCATTGGGGTAGGCTTTCGACCATTCACCAATCCACCAATAGTGAATACGGTTTGGCGAAATGATATGGGCGACTGCGCCAAGACGATCTATTTGCGCTTTCAGCTCTGGCGTGAGCGGTGTGGGAGAATGAATAAATAGGTGACCATCTGAAAGCTGAACAATGGTCATGCGTGTTGTAAAACGTAATGATTTAAAGGTGATGAGCGGGCCGTCAACAATCCAGATTTTATCTGCGATGGGTTTGAGGACATTAATGGGATCATAGGTGGTCGCTGTTCCAAACATTTTGTGCCCCTTTGTCCTTGTTTGCGTTATTATGGGTTAAGTTTTACAGTGTTTTGAGGCTAAGCTTTGATATTTTTAGGCATTATATTTTGTGAGGTCTTTCCTCTTGTTCAGGCCGTTTAAAAGGTAAGGAATTATGCAAAAAGTTGACCATTATAAACTGGCCGAATTTTTGATAGCAACAGCGCAGCGTGCCGGTCAAGTGCAGCTAGATATATATCACAGTGATTTTCAGGTTGATTATAAACAGGATAATAGCCCTGTTTCACAAGCGGATATTTTGTCTGAAAAGATTATTCTGGATGATCTTGCAAAAGTTGCCCCCAATATTCCCGTTTTGGCGGAAGAAGCAGTAAGTGTTGGGAATATCCCTGATTTGGCAGAGCAGTTCTTTTGTGTTGATCCTCTTGATGGTACTAAGGAATTTGTTAAAAAGAATAATGAGTTTACGGTCAATATTGCCCTGATAGAAAAGGGAAGCCCTGTCTTTGGTTTAGTCTATGTTCCTGTAACAGGGCAGCTTTTTGTTACATTGGGTAAAGGCTGGGCGGTAAGCTGCATTGTTCAGACGGGTGATACCGCCTTTGAGCTGGATAAAGCTGTTTTGATGGATTTAAAAGCCCGCAAAGTGCCAGATGAAGGGTTTTGCGTTGTTGTCAGCCGTTCCCATATTAACGAGGCAACAGAGAATTTTTTAGAAGGCTTTGAGGTTGCAGAGCGTATCAGCGCTGGCTCTTCTTTAAAGTTTTGCCTTGTAGCCTCAGGCCGCGCTGATCTCTATCCGCGGTTTAGTCCCACCAATGCTTGGGATACAGCCGCAGGTCATGCGATTGTGTTGGCAGCTGGCGGTAGCGTCCTGACCTCTAAAGGTGAGCCTTTACACTATAATGACTTGGCAAATAGAAAGATCCCCTATCTTAATCCCTCATTTGTTGTGATGGGAGCAAGGTATTAAAGGGGGGAGAGCTAAATGGTTTGGTCAGACAGCAGGATTAGAAAACGCAGCGCGCCAGGTATAAAAAGCCATAAAGATCAAGATCATCAAAATAAAACCTGTCACTACAGGCAAGGTGATATTGTGAACCAAAAAGATCTCGCGGCCAAAGGTGAGGGCAGCCATCACAATAAAATGGTAAAGCACTTTTTTATGAGATTCGCCTTCAATGCGCACACGAGAAATTTGAAACAGTTCGAGACAAATAAAGGCATAGAAAAAATCTTTTGTCAGCGCCATTTTTAGGTTGGCGGTATCCGCAAAAAAGTGCATCGCACCCTTATAGAGCATAACAAAAGACGCCATAATCATCAAAATGGCAGATGTGATCCAGAACAGTTTTTCAAGGTAGCCATAACTCTTACATAAAAATCGATCAAAGCTGGAGATGTTTTGGCAAAGGTCGTTGGAAAGCATCATCGTTCTAGTTCCTGTGATACCAGAGATTAACTGCTGACCCTATAGCTATGCAAAAAAGGTTACAAAATTATTACAGAATGAAAAAAATGTCCCAAATTGACGCAGATCAAGACGAAATCTAAAGCTGGAAATAATGAAGAATTGTGAGGCCAATTGTAAAAAGGAGACCTGCTGAAATGCAAACCCAGATCGCGGTCACAATCTCATCAGGGCGGGCTTCTTGCCTTGCGTGCTTATTCATCCATTTGTCGTAAACGGTAATGGCGCCATAGCGGCGCGGCCCCGCCAGAGCCAGTCCCAAAATCCCTGCGAGAGCTGCTTCTGGCCAGCCAGCATTGGGAGAGCGGTGTAGCTTACCATCGCGGTGCATAATATAGCGGCCACGGCTGCCATTATGTCCCATAATACTGCCAGCAAAGGTTAGTAAATAGCCAGTAATGCGGGCGGGGAAATAATTTGCCCAGTCATCAAGGCGAGCTGTCCAGAAACCATATTCCAGATAACGCTTGTTATAATGACCAATCATGCTGTCGGAGGTGTTGAGGAATTTATAGCCAATAATGCCGGGCAAGCCGAAGAGTAGATACCAAAAGGCAGGTGCTATCACGCCATCAGAGAGATTTTCACCACAAGACTCAATAGCAGCGCGGCAAACGCCCGCTTCATCCAGGCTTTCCGGGTCACGGCCTGCAATCATGCTGACAGCCTTGCGTGCCTCTGTCAGGCCGCCTGTGGCAAAAGCTTCAAATACAGCATAAACATGATGGTATAAAGAGCGCTGCGCCAGTAAGATTGCGACAACTAAAATTTCTAGCAGGCCGCTCCAGGGCAGCTGTTGAAATAAGGAGTGGAGACCAAGGCCAAGGGCGATGGAAAAAATAAGTAAACCTAAAATAACATGAAGGCCATTAGAGCGGCGTTTGCGTCCTGAAAGGGCAGGAATGTTTAATTTTTTTTCCAGAAAACTGATTAGGTCGCCCATTAGCTTGATTGGATGAGGCAAGGTGCGCCAAATCCAGACGGGTTCGCCGAAGGTTGCGTCAAGCAAAAGCGCGTATATAAGTAAAAGTGGCCGATCAGAAAACATTAAATTAATATACTTACAATTAATAAAGCACTTTATGAAACTGCGCTAAAAAATAAAGAAAATTCGAAAAACACTTGTTATACCAGTTCTCATAAGGGATCTTGCTTTCTGGGTGAAGGTAATCCCCAATTGGTGCAGTATAGCGGCTTGGCATAAGAGCCCCGCCTTATGAGATTTAGTATTATAAGACGGTTACGACTGCATTAGATTGAAGGGTCTTAAAGGTGTTTTAAGGCTGTTTCAAGTCTTTTAAAGCTATGAGGGCTTCTTGGCACGCCAATGCGAAGCCAATCTTTCTCATAGGTAAAGCTGCGTGTCCAAATAGCATGGCGCGCGAGCTTTTGCTGTATATTCTTTATATTATCCTTACTGACCAGTGAAAACAGGTTGGTTGAGCCAAGCAAAGTAAAGCCATGATGCTCTAAAAGCTGATTAAGCGCTTGGCTGTCTTGCGCAAGCTGGTCTTTGGTCTGGTCAATCCATGGTTGATCCTGAAAAGCGGTCTGGCCAATCATCAGTGCGGCACCAGAAACCGGCCAGGCACCAATTTGATCCCGTAACAGCTTTATATCATCACGGTGGCCAATGGCAAAGCCAAGCCGCAAGCCAGCAAGACCAAAAAACTTGCCAAAAGACCGCAAAATAACCAGTCCTCTATCACCCGCTCTTGGGCAAAGGCTCTGTTCTGGGGTGCAATCCATAAAAGCCTCGTCAACAATAAGAAGCCCTTGATGGCCAAGCTTTTCTTTATGTTCCAGCAAAGTTTCAGGGCTGTAGAAGCGGCCTGTCGGGTTGTTGGGATTAACAATAATTTGTATCAAGGGGGCTTCTTTTTTTGTGGCTCCCATATAGCCGATAGCTTCTCTTACTGGATAACCAGCCTTAAGGATGTCCTGTTCTTCGATCAGCTTCACAAGCGAACCAGCATTATTCCAGGTGGCTAAATGCTCCTGATAGCTTTGCTTGGCAATAATAACAGAGCTGGCAAATGACAGATTATAGGTTAGGGTAGGCAGCGCAGCAATCAAGGCAGAAGAGCCGGGCGCAGCAACAATGTCTGCGCGTTGAGGAACCTGATAATAGTGCCTTGCAGCCTCTTCAAGAGCTTTTAATTCTGAAGGGTAAGGCAGTCGCTGCCAAAGCTCACTTGGCATTGTGCTGACAGGGTAAGGCTGAAGATTAACCCCCGTTGAAAGGTCAAGCCAGTTCTTCAGGGGAATATCATAGTCTATAGACGCCTGAGAAAGGTTGCCACCATGAAACATATTATCTTGCCTTACAAAGAATGAGGACGGTCTTGATTGTGCTTGCTTGTAAGGGGAAAAGCTCATTGTGGGAAGAGGCTCTGTAACTATTTGCGCCTAGGCCTCAAATACGTCATCGTCGTCAAATTCATCGTTAATGTCGATCAAATGCATAAAGGAACCTGAAACCGAGCCGCGCATAAGGCCGCAACTGGTTTCGGTGCTTTCAAGATAAAATAGCGGTTTATCTTTTTTGCTTTCCTTGACGATTGAGGAATAACGGAACTCATGGCCGCGCAGAGCGTCACCCTTGTTTCCGGCGGCAAAGTCTTCAAGGGCAACAATGTCATGATAGCCAAGCTGAAGTTTCTTTTCTTTAAAGGAGGTTTCCAGCCCTAAAAGCCCAGCCATTTTATGCTTTTTGCCTTTTTCATCTATGATGCTATTGCCAAGCACCATATAGCCGCCGCACTCGCCATAAATTTTAGTACCTTTTTCGGCGGCTGTCTTAAGGCCCTTCATAAATTTTTCGGCACCCGCAATTTGACCAGCATAAAGTTCAGGATAGCCGCCGGGAAGAAAAACAGCGTCTGCATTGCGGTTTGGTGCCTGATTGTTAAGCGGAGAAAACGGTTTGATCTCTGCACCAGCCTGCCGCCAATAGTTCAAAATATGCTCATAGGTAAAGCCAAAAGCCTCATCTTTGGCAACCGCTATCTTTTGTCCTAAAGGCTGAATGGTTGGCTCTTTGGCAAGTTGAAAGTAAGGGATTGGTTCGGCGAGTTCAAAAATATCAGCCAGTTCGCAATTCTCTTCAACATAATTGGCCATATGTTCAATCATGTCTTCAAGGCTGTTTTGCTCAATCGCCTGAACCAGACCAAGATGACGCGAGGGCAGGGTGAGGTTTTTATCGCGCGGTAAAATACCCAAAATATCAATGCCGGTGGCGTCCATGCCCTGTTCTAATATTTCGGCATGACGCGGACTGGCAACTTTATTTAAAATTACGCCATCAACAGCAATATCTTCATGAAAATTATCATAGCCATCAAGCAAAGCGCCAATAGACTGGCCAATGCCAGAGCAATCAGCGACCATTAAAACAGGCCATTCCAGAAAGGAGGCAATATCCGCAGTTGAGCCTATGCCGATGCCGCCATCCTCGCGGCCGCCATCAAATAGACCCATCACCCCTTCAGCAACAATAACATCGCATTTTTGCGAGGCATCGCACAGCAGTGAGGCAACCAGATCAGGACGCATGGCCCAGCCATCAATATTCAGGCAAGGGCGACCAGCGGCAATTTCATGAAAGCGCGGATCAATAAAGTCTGGCCCTATTTTAACAGGGGCGACTTTAATGCCCTGGCGTGAAAGCGCGCGAATTAAGCCCACTGTAAACAGGGTTTTGCCAGCCCCTGTGGTTGGCGCTGAAATGATGATGCCTGCTGCTGCGGCTGAACTTGCCATATTCCTAATTCCATTTTAAGTCTTGGGACTTAAGGTGCTGTCTCTTACCTTCAAGCAAATGAGAGTGTATATTTCCTGCATTCAACCCTAGCGATTAAGAGACTTATAGCGAATCGTGTGTGAAGTGAACAGCTCTTTGCTTAGGTTATTAAGGTAAACAATGTCTAAACAAAAAATTCTTATCCTTGGAGGTTCGGCAGAAGGCTTTCTGTTGGCGGATACCATCAATAAACGCTTTGGCGGGGCTGTGGAAACAATCACGTCTTTTGCAGGGATTACAAAAACCAGACGAAAGGTTGTGGGAAAAAGCCGCGTTGGTGGGTTTGGCGGTGTTGCCGGGCTGGCAGACTATCTGAAACAGCAGCAAATCTGTTTTATTATTGATGCAACGCACCCCTTTGCGCAGCAGATTAAGCAGAATGCCTCTCTTGCTGCTCAGCTGGGGGGCGTAAAGCTGGTTCACTTGTTGCGGCCTGCATGGCAGGCAGGTGCTGGAGATGACTGGACGTTTTTTGAGACCATGACGCAACTGGCAGGATATGTCTCTGGGATCCCTGAAAGAGGGCTTAATGGAGAGAAACCACTGGGAACACTGCATAGTTTTCTGGCGATAGGACGCTCTGAGATAGCGGCATTTGAAGCCTGCCAGAATATGCGTTTTATTGCCAGAGTTATTGATTTGCCCAAGCCAGCTTTAATGCCTGAAAATGTTCAGTTTATTGTGTCTCGCGGCCCTTTTGATCTTGAAGCAGAGCGCGTCTTGTTTCGTCAGCATACTATTGATTTGTTGATTTGCAAGAATAGCGGCGGCGAGGCGGCTTCTGCCAAGCTACAAGTGGCACGAGAACGCAATATCCCAGTCTTTCTGGTCTCAAGGCCGTCTTTGCCAAGAGGATACGCTGTCTCAACTGTAGCAGAGGCTGTGCAGTGGCTGGAGGCGCAGCTATAAGGATATGGTTTTGTTTGAACGCTGGGTGATTCACTTCATGTTCTTTCCCTTTAAGAGTAGAGACAAGGCATGCCTTGTCTTGTTTGCCACAAGGTAAAATGGTTGTTTTGGGCAGACTTTGGAGACAAGGCATGCCTTGTCTCTAC
>JAUTBZ010123240.1:0-33704 GCA_032361785.1 Lepetodrilus galriftensis
CTTGAACGGCAGAAACGCATCTCCACTTCTTTTGCCACTATTTGCTAACGAGATTCAGAAGCACAATATACTAGCTTGTGTACCCTTTGAATAGCAACGATTTAGAAGGTTTGTACTTCTGAAATTCTATTTTTAACCAAAGTATTGTTTCTCAAAGAAAATCCTACTTTGCGTAACATCAGTTATTTAAATAAAAGGCTATTGAATCTTCACATCATCGATGCTAAAGCCACCAGTGTTACCACCAGGTCCAGACCCTTTATATTCAAAAGCGATATATCCAGTGCCAGAATAAGCTGCCAAACTAACATTTCCGGATGCCACCCAAGCATAATTAGCATCTGATGAACCTGCTAGTGTTGCAGATAGCTCTGTCCAAGTCGCAGCATCAATATCTGTCCCATCAAAATCTGTAGAGATCAAAACTTTCAAATTGTTTTGCGTAAAGTAATCTTGTGCACTCATAAAGGTCAAAGTCTTAGACCCGATATCAGATACACCAGGAGTAATGGCCAACGTACGCACTTCGGCGTTACTATCACCAAAAGCAGATGCTTTAATATATTTAGTAGTCTGATAAGACTTTCCGCGCCAGACACGACCACCGTCGATACAAGTTGCATTCAACCAGCCAGATTCATTCATATCTTCGCCATCGTTAATACCATCAAAATTTTCATCAACAGATGCCCCTATTGTAGAAGTTCCAATAATTGTCCATGTATCACATCCACCACTAGTGCTTCCACCGGCACCAGTCAAGTTAATTTTAACATCATCCACTCTTAGAGAAGAAGGGCTATTGTTAGCTGATCCAGTATATTCAAAAGCAACGTAACCAACTCCCGAGAAGGCAGTCAAAGGATAATCTCCTGATTTCAACCATTGGTGTTCCCCAGTTGAAGAAGTGGCTACAGTTGGATTAATTTCCGTCCAAGTAGCTGCACCAATATCAATACCATCAAAATTGGTAGAAATAAAAACCTTAAGTTCATGCTCTAAGGCACCAAATCCCCAAGCAGATCTAAACGATAATATTTTTTCTCCAATATTTGACACACCAGGTGTAATAACCCAATTGTGTGTATTTGGTGTGTTATCATTGTATGCAGATGATTGAATATAATTATCAGATTGGTATTCATTTGCCTGCCAAAATCTACCATTTGCAACATCTGTAGCATTTAGCCAACCAGCCAATTGCACATCATCTCCAGAATTTAGGGCATTAAAGTTCTCATCAACAGAGTCAACCACGCTTGAAACCCCATAATAAGTCCAATCACCTACTGTGACGGTACCACTACTTGTACAACGTGGATCCGTCATTTTAATATCTTCAAAAGCGCTTAAACCAAGTTGTAATGTGCTACCAAAGATACCAACGACCGCATCAACAGTACCATGCATCTTAGGTATTTCTGCATCTTGAAAACTAGAATAACGGCTATTACGCATTGGGATATCATTTCCGATACAATCCACCAAAGTCCGATTGGCATCTGCAGTTGGTTCCGCCATTGTTTTGTTTAAATCTCCAGAATCAAACTCAACATCAGTCAAACGAATCAAACGGTTAACGTCTGAAAGTGTCACTTCTGCCACTGTTTTTTCACGAATTGGAGAAGGTTCATTTTTTTTGCCTTTGATGATGTGTTCACTAAGCAATGCTCTAGGAATACGCTCAATGATAGGGTTTCCTTGGGTGTTTGTTCCAACACCAGCACCAATAGTAGGTAATTCATTATAGTCTCCAATATAAAGTCCTTTTGCTTTCACAAAAACACGTCTAAATTGTGGAAAATCATTATAAAGTCCTGTAACATTTATAGAAAAACGAATACCCGAAGTTTCATCTTCTACTACTAAAGTCTTATAAAAATTACCAGCTTCATCAGAAGAAATAACTACGGCACTGAATATCAAATCATCCGTAATTTCAACGATATTACCTGGCTGCCACAAGGCTAGAACATCTGCAACAGTCGCATTTGTAGTGATGTCAGGATTTTCTCCATCAATCGGCGGCTCATCAAACTTGTCGTCAATACAACCGCTAAATAAAAGACCAAACCCTAAAAATAAGATAGGTAGGTAAGAAAAGAATTTTTTCATGTCGAAAGTTTTATGTTGCGCTAAGCCTACCAAACAGGTAGACCACGCAGAATTTTTGTTTTTTGTTCAGATTAAAATCTCAAAGCAGCACTTGCATAGAAAGTACGGCCATAAGCGTAAAAATATTTATTAGGGAATCGATCTGGATCAATACGTAGTTGCTCAAATCCACCCGTTCTGATATTCGTGTCGTCAAGGATGTTGCTTACACCAAGATTAAAGTACAAGTACTTCGTATGTGAAAATTTATAAGATTTTCCACCGAAGAAGTCCAATGTAAACGCACCTGGTAATTCTTCTTGCTTCAACAATCTCAAGCGTTCTGGATTATCTTGCCTACTAAATCTATCTACTGCTGCTGCTGTTTTCCGCAAGGGACTCACATCCATCCAAAGGTCTTCAGAGTATCCACCTGTCAAGCTAACAAACCAGAATTTTGGGGAGTTATAGCTCAATCTCAAGGAATAAACCTTTTGCGGGGTATTGGATACACGGTAGCCTTTCCAGTAAACGGTTCCTACTTCAATTTTCTCTGCATTATCATCCACAGTAAAAACGGCCTTTGGGCGAGAAGTAATTAAATGCTGCCCGACCGATGCCACTCCAATCATGGTGATGGTCGGTGTCAATTTACCTTCAATAGCGATTTCTGTTCCTACGTTTCTAGTATCCATCCCTGATAAGGCTAGGCTACCAAATTTAAAGTCAATAGAAGATAAATCAGCAAAGAAAGTAATCGTTCTAGTTCTATTTTCACGGGTATAATAATATCCTGTCACACGTGCTTTTAGGTAAGGTGAGTTCAATACATAACCCCCTTCTAAGGAAGTCAAATTTTCATTATCCAACCCTTCGATCAGCTGCTCTCTTGTTCTAGGGGACAAGTAACTGTCTCTAAAGAAAGGAGCTCTTGTACCCATATAAGCGTTTGCAAAAAGATAATTACGTCCATTTAACTTATAAGTCGCTCCACCTTTTACACCGTAGTTATTAAATTTATTCACGGTACCTTCTCCAAATGAATTATCTTGAAAATGACCGTTTTTCATATTACCGACACGTTGCATTGTATTTTGCGAAAGCTCAACGGCTCCAAATAAATCAATTTTATTTCCTTGATATTTTACTTGCGTCCAAAGTTTTGCTTGCTTCAATTTAGCCACGTAGTCATATCCAATTATATCGCCTTCTTTAGCGACTTTATTGGGTATATTTACATCAGGCTGAAAGCTCAAAGGATCTGCTACACTAATATTGTATTTATCAATATCATGCACAAAGTCGGCGCCTAACAAGTCATTTACAGAATTAAAGTAGTGCACTTTAGCATTTCTGTAAGTAAACCCTGCATTCAGACCAAGATGATCTGTAAAGCGATGCTCTAGGACGGTGTTAAAACTACGCTCTAGGTTATCAATACGGCTTTCTTCCAAAAAATAACGTGCTTTTTTTCCGGAAACGGTGTTGCCCGCAATGCCATTCGCATTTTCGACGGTGCTAAAACTATTGAAGTTAGCATTATACATTTTTGCCCAATCCAATTGCAAAGCATCAGGATTGTCTTTCAAATAAGATGTCAACTTGACTTGCAAAGAAGAATCTCTTACGGCTGAAGGCAAATAGTTATAATAATCAGGACGTGGATCCGCTGCTTGCTGCCAATTCAAACGAGTCCGGCCAGAGCGCCCAAATTGATAACCAATGGTGGAAGTCAATCGAGTATTCAACCCCATAGTCCAATCATGTCTAAAAGTGACGATTGGGGAATGGTTATTATCCACTTCTGCATTACGGAGCTTCCCTTGTTGATAGCCCCATTTTGGATTATAGAAGTTATTTCCAGTCAGGCCTTTCACTTCTTCCACTGTCACTCCGCTACGCCCCCTTTTTCCAGGAGAACCCAAAACAGTCAAGTTAAACAAGTGATTTTCATTCATTTTCTTATCGACTGACAAGAAGTAAGCGGTATTTTCGTAGTAAGTACCTTCGACATAACCGTGCTTTCCCCAGCGATGAGAAGCAGATGCTGTCAAGGCCAGTCCATTGGACATCATTCCTGTAGAAAAGACAGCCATCACTCTTTGTTGGTAAGAGCGATTAGACAAAGCGTAAGAAATTCTCTTTTGCTTGCGTTGGCTAGAAGCCCGAGTATCGATTGCCCAACTTCCTAAAGTTCCACCAAAAGAAAAGATACCAGGACTTAATCCAAAGTCCACATCTTGGCGTCTCAAAACGTCATTTAAACCACCAAAATCATAGAAATCAGTCCGTCCATCATGCATTTTGTTGATTGGCATACCGTTCAGGTAGTCGATACGGTTTTCACTATCCATTCCGCGGATACGAAAACGACGTCCACCGACGCCATATCTAACTGCATTCAAAAAGGGATCACGTCCAGACGATAAAAGTCCGTAGTTGCCACTTCCGTCATCAGCATTTTCATCACTTTCGTTCAAATCTTCCAAAGTAACTGTTTGGATTTCGTCAGATTCTATGTAAGCATTTGCGCCAAAATTGCCAATATCCATACCACCCTGTGGTACAGAAATGCTTTTTTCAGTCGCTTCTAATACATTCTCTTTCGAGAAAACAAGGATAACAGGACCAGTATTAAGACCATCAAGTATAAAATGACCTTTACTATCTGTTAAAGTAGTTTTTAGGGATGATTTCTCCATCACCTTTACGTCTTCTAAAGGGGTACCTGAAGGAGCGTTTAGGACAGTCCCCGAAATAGGGTTCTGCGCCATTATCATGGTCTGCATTAGACCAATAAATAAAAGGGTTAGTGCTATTCGCATTGTGTTATTTATTTTACGGCACGAAGATACAGCAATTTTGAGAAAGAAAAAGCTCTAGGTCAAATTGTTGGTATCGCTTGCGCAAAAAAAAAGTAATATATTTCTTTTCCTAGGAAAATTGAGCAATTCTAAGGTGATTTTGGTGCTAAATGTCTGCTTGGTTACTTAATTGACTGAAGTTTCGGTAGTCAGGTATAATGGTGTAACGATACAACACTTGATTCATGCCTTGGCTTCGTTGATTAGGTTAATGGTCAATGGCTTGTGAATATTGGGCATCGTGCGAAGTAATCAGCTTTTTCCGAAAGGACAAAGGCTTCAAGATTTATTAAGGTTGCTTAGTGTCAGCTTCATGTTTTCTATAGTGAACTTAGTGATAAGGAGCATGTAAAGCCTAATCACTTAGACCACATTAAACTTTCTAAGCACCGAAAGTTAAGTCAATTACTTGATGCTCAAACGATTATAAAACAAGCTTTCCAAATTTTAGAAATCTAAGTAAAATTAGTCAAAATTTTTCAGTCCCTAGAAGCAAAAATTCCAATTAATTTGCGATATTTGCGTAGTGGCACTGCGAATCCACATTTTTGCCTTTTATCACGACGAAACTACTCAAAATGACTAAGAAAAAACAAAACATACCCACGCTATATTCTACTCAGAAAATTGATTTTTTAAAAGAGCCCATGTTTTTTGGGGAAGGCAAAAACCTGCAACGGTACGATGTCCAAAAATATCCATTTTATGAGAAGCTTTCGCAAAGAATGTTGGGTTATTTCTGGCGTCCAGAAGAGATTTCTTTATTGAAAGACATCAATGATTTCAATAATCTCACGGATCAAGAACGCTTTATCTTTACAGAAAATCTGAAATATCAGATTTTATTGGATAGTGTCCAAGGTCGCTCTCCTTTTTTGACTTTTGGTCAGGTAACTACACTTCCTGAAGTCGAAGAAGCCATTATTATTTGGGATTTCTTTGAGACCATCCACTCCATGTCTTATTCCTACATCATTAAAAATGTCTATCCCAATCCTTCAGATGTTTTCGATGAGATCATGGATAATACGATGATTCAAGAACGTGCAGGCGCCGTTACCGAAAAATACAATGATTTTTATCGCTATCTAATCATGTATCAAGCGCAACAACTTGACATGAAAAGTGACATCGAGATTACGCTGGATGAGCTAAAAAAACGGCTTTACCTAGCTTTAATCTCTGTGAATATCCTAGAAGGCGTTCGTTTTTATGTTTCTTTTGCTTGTGCATTCGCTTTCGCTGAAAATAAAAAGATGGAAGGAAATGCCAAAATCATCAAATTTATCGCAAGAGACGAGAATGAACACTTGGCCATCACCATCAAAATGATTCGGACGCTCCAAAAAGACAAAAAGGAAGGATTTACGGATATAATCCCTGGTTTAGAAGAAGAAGTGTACACTTTATTCAAGGATGCCGCCGAACAGGAAATGCGTTGGGCTGAGCATTTATTTGAAAAAGGCTCTATCATTGGTTTGAATTCAAAGCTACTCATTAAGTACATGAAATACCTTACCGATAACAGACTGAGAAGTATCGGCCTAAATCCAATCTACGATGAGAAAACGAATCCACTATCTTGGATGAATAATTGGCTGAAAAATGATTCCGTCGAAGTGCTGCCACAAGAAACAGAAATCAGTTCTTATGTCGTCGGTGGGGTTGATATGAAGGCTACTGATGAAGATTTTCAATTTTAATTGATAATGGATAATTGACAATTGATAATGGATAATTGATAATTATGCTACCGCCCATGACATGTGTAAAAGCGTGGTAAGCCGTAGGCAAGGGAATGTGAAATTCATTTCACACATTCGAGTAGCGAAGCGTTACGAGCAAATAATCCATGAAAGCCTAGCAGAATGATGAATGTCCAATGATGAATAACGAATATATCGAATATTGAAGTTTTTGAACACCCGTGGCGGGAAAACGCTGCGCTGTTCCCTACTGCTTGCAAATGAATTTGCAAGTGCCCTTTTTAGCGGAAGCGGATGGCTTTGATTGGGGAGATTTTATTGACTAAGTAAGAAGGCAATACCAGACTAATTAGAATAAAGACAATCACCACAATATTCAACATTAGAATAAAAGGATAATTCAACTCTATCGGGGCATAACTCAAGTAATAATGCTCTTCATCTAGCTTTAGGATATGAAAATATTTTTGGAGATAGGCTAAGCCAAAACCAATTAAATTTCCCAGAATTAATCCGTAAACAATGATATAGGCCGCCTGATATAAGAATATTTTCCGCAAGGATAGTCTAGTCGCACCCAATGCTGATAGAATACCAATCATGTTCGTCCGCTCCAAAATCAATATCAAAAGTGACGTAATCATATTCACCACGGAGACCACCAATAACAAAATCATGATGACCCGCTCATTGACACTTTGTAGCTTCAACCACTCAAAAATGGCCGAGAACTTATGCTCTATCGTCTGGGCATATAGATTATTGGGCAACACTTCGTAATACAAATGCTCTTGCAACATATCTAAATCATCCAAATCATCCACAAATATTTCTAGTGTGCTCACTTCATCTGACTTCCAATGTAACAGATCTTGCAAGCGTCGCAAGTCTACTAAAGCTAATTTTTTATCGAATTCTTCTAAGCCTGTTTTGTATAACCCACAGATTTTGAAGCGTTTACGTATTTGCTTACCTGATTTAACAAAATAGATAATCAGCTTGTCGTCCACTTTTAGCTTAGTCCGATTCGATGTCTGGACAGACAACATAATATCTTCCGACACGGTGTCTTGAATGCTTGGCAAACGTCCTACTTTTAAGTAGGGCTTCATGTATTCCCAATTATAATCGGGGCCTACACCTTTTAGTACGATGCCTTCGATGGCATTTTTGGTGCGGATGATTCCTGGTTTATAAATCGTCCCATACACTCCTGCGATTCCACCATTTGAAAACTGGTCATCGCCATCCAAATCTTGGATATCCACTTGCTCAATGTCTTTAATGACCGTCATCAAGGAGTCCGTGATTTCCATCGGTACTTCATCCAAAAAACGTCTGGCACCAATATCTGTCACGTGCATGTGTCCCCAAAAATTAAACATCCGGTAGGAAATCTCTTTCTTAAAACCACCGATCATTGCGGAAGCCATAATCATCACCGTCATACTCAATGCCACCGTAAAAATGGCAATGCGCACGATAATTCTCGAAAAAGACGACTTGTCCGAGAAGGCGATACGTTTGGCAATGAAATGAGCAAAATTCATATTTTTGCGAAAGCAATTTAAGTTTAATGAGTCACAAAGCTAAGAGAACTTAAGCAATTGTCGATAAAAGCGATTCAAAATCATCAGAATAACGGATAATTTCCAGAAAATAAGGTACTTTTGCGGACTATTTTCCAAGAATAAAACAAAATATGGATTTTTTAGAAGAACTAAAGTGGCGCGGATTGATTCACGACCAAACGCCAGGTATCGAAGAAGAACTTGCGAGCGGAATGAAATTAGGCTATATCGGCTTTGATCCAACCGCCCCTTCCATGACCATCGGCAACTATGTCCAAATCATGCTGCTCAAGTTTTTTCAACTATCAGGGCACAAGCCTATTGTCTTGATGGGTGGAGCGACAGGACGTATCGGTGACCCTTCCGGGAAAGACAAAGAGCGCACCCTAAAGTCCTACGATGAACTAGACAATAACCTAGCACATCAACAACGCCAACTGATGAAATTTTTGGACTTTGACAACGGAGACAACAAAGCAGTCCTAGTCAATAATCTAGATTTTTACAACAACATGAATGTCTTGGACTTCTTGCGTGATGTCGGTAAAAACTTGACCATCAACTATATGATGTCCAAAGACTCGGTCAAAAATCGGATTGAGCGTGGGCTTTCGTTCACCGAGTTCAGTTACCAATTGCTGCAAGGCTATGACTTTGCCAAGATGAATAAAGACATGGGTGTCTCCATCGAAATGGGTGGTTCTGACCAATATGGCAACATCACGGCGGGTATCGAAATGTCTCGAAAATTGAACGGTGCCAAGGTATTTGCGGTGACCACTCCCCTGCTGACTAAGGCGGATGGTTCTAAATTTGGCAAGTCAGAAGGGGGTAATATTTGGCTAGATCCCAAGATGACTTCACCCTATAAATTTTATCAATTTTGGTTGAATGCGAATGATGCTGATTTACCTACTTTCTTTAGGTATTTTAGCTTGCGCAAAAAAGACGAAATTCTTGAGCTAGAAGCCACACATCAGGATGATCCGCAGACTTTGAAACGGATATTGGCGGAAGAGTTAACCATTCGGGTGCACTCGCAGGAAGATTATGAATCTGTCCTTCGTGTCACACAAATTCTTTTTAATAGAAAGGCATCTAAAGAACAATTAATGAGTTTGAAAGCGGAAGATTTGGCTTTAGTGAGTCAAGAGATTCCGAGTTTTGAATTATCTGCTTCTGATTTAAATGAAGGCCTAAGTATTGTCCATCTCCTTGCGGAAAAAACGAGTATTCTAGCGTCTAATGGAGAAGTAAGAAAAGCCATTAAAAACAATGCTATTTCTGTCAACAAGGATAAAATTTCTAGCCACGAGACGATGATTACATCTGAACAACTACTTCATAATCAATTCATTATGGTAGAAAATGGCAAGAAGAATAAATTTATGATTGTTGTAAAAGATGGCAGGATAGAGATAAAAGGTATAAAAAACTAAAGTGGGTTCCCTAAGAACGGGACAAAACTAATAAATCTAAATGTAAAGTAATTTTTCTTCGATTTTCCACTGTTTAACCATCCCGATTGCTAACGGGATCCCCTTAGAAAGCCTTAGAAAGGGACCTGCCTGACATGCGTCGGCATAGGCAGGCTTTTGGCTGAAGAAAAACTTACTTTACGAATGGTTCTCTCTTTTGGCCATGTAATAACTTGGGCTTCGATTTTTGGACAATTAAAATAAACAAATCGAACCATTTAACTATATTGCCACAGTAAAACCTGGCAAGAAGCATAAACTCACGAGCATCCTAAAAAAAACTCCCGAAATGGCAAAATTCTATCAAAAAAATAATCTTCAACTTGGAATCGGTATTGGTTTACTTCTTCCTATTATCTTCTACTATGTATTGCATGGCATCTATGGTGTTCTTGAGCAAAATGGAGCGCTGGCCAATAGCATTAGTGTCGAATTTCGGGAACGTACGATTGCTCTTTTGGCCATAGCCATTGATGTGGTTCCTATGCGCTTTTACCAGAAAAATCGATATTGGATTGACTCTATGCGTGGAGTGACGATAGCGATGGGTGCTCTGGCATTTGTATGGATGATTTATTTTATTCCTGGGATGTTCTAAGGTTGGCACTTGGGTGTCGCTTAGTCAACTCATTAAATTATGAGTTAAAAACCCGTAGTTTCTTCACACTTACTCCGTCAAAAAGGCATTTTTTTTGAATATCCACGAACCTATTGTTCATTTCACTAATATTTTCGTATCTTGCCTTTTAGGTACTCAAATAACAGTTTAAAACGGTTAATAACCGTTAAAACACGTTTATATCATTGATGATGAGTGAGTTATGATTTCTTTCGAAGAATAATCGCTTTCGTGGGAAATTGTTGAATAGCGGAAGTTTGATATTGATTTGTTACTGCTATAGGGGAGTTACATACAATTACAGTTATAATTGATTAAATACAAAAAATAAAAGTCTAAAAAGTAAAGTAATGATGAGTAATAAAAAACCTAACTTTTATGACAGAATTCTAACTGAAAAATTTAGTATTCGCATTATGTCATTTGGTTTTTTGATTTTGGTTTTAGCTTTTTTCTTTTTTCTTTGGCAGGAAACAGGTTTTCTTTCACTCAGCAGCAAAGTTCAAGCTGATAAAATTGGTCAATTTGGTGATTTTATTGGTGGTTTAGTTGGCTCAATTTGGGCATTAGCTGGAGTTATTTTATTTGTCATTGCGTTGAGAGAACAGAGAAACGACTTCCTAACTAACAAGAAAGTTTTAGATGCCCAAACAAAGGCTCTTGAATTACAAATCGAAGAATTTAAATTGCAAAGAGAAGAATTGAAAAATACTAGGAAAATATTTGAAATTCAAGGCAAAACACTGAATAAGCAGCAATTTGAGTCAACATTTTTCAATCTTCTTAAAATCCATCATGAAATAGTTTCTTCCATTGATATTAAAGATGGGACAAATACGATTACTGGTAGAGATTGTTTTCGTACCTTCAAGCGTGAATTTGAAGTTAAGTCTTCAAGAAAAAGTAATGATAACTATGCATCTACACTTGATTTTTTGACAGATGTATATTGGGATTTTTACTTTCATAGGCAATCAGACTTAGGACATTACTTCACGAATTTGTATCATTTATTTAAATTTATAAAAAAATCAGAAATAGATAATAAAAGAATGTATACAAGTCTAGTAAGGGCTCAATTATCCGATAACGAACTTTTTTTATTATTTTATAATTGTCTTTCTAATTTTGGAAGAGAGAAATTTAAGCCAATAATTGAAGAATTTAATTTGCTTAAAAATTTAGACAAAGATTCTCTTTTGCATCCATCACAAGCTTCATTATATGAACAAAATGCGTTCAGTAGTTAAAAAAAAGAAACAATGAAAAATATTATCAACATCATGCAAGGTTACATAGAATAGAAAAAAATAGATGATTAGGATTAAGAATAAAGCATATAAATTGTGTTTATTGGACACCAACGTCCTAAGTGCTTTGCTTCAAAAGCCTAAAGAATGGCTTGGTTACTTTAACAGTGAATTTCCTAAAGGTGATACAGTCATTTGTTATTCAGTATTCACCTTGGCTGAATTATTCTATAGAAAAGAATTATTTGAAAAATATTTAGACATTTTTTCTGTTTTTCCTTCTGCCATGTTGTACAGCTATCAAAGTCTTTTTGACCTTGAAGTAAAGAATTATCCCAAGGATTCCGATTCTATTAATCCTATAGCATTTCTACCTTTCTCAATTAAAGGGCCAGGAACACCAAGAGAGAAACTTGATAGGGCTATTCAAGGTTCTACTTTTGTTTCGAAAACGGAATATTGGAAACAGGGACAAAAAGAAATACTATCAGGGATATTAGACTTAAAGAAAAATTTTATCTCAAAAGGGAAAAAATACACTAAAAAGGAAATTGATTTTTTTGCTTTTATCGTCTCAACTTCGCAAATAGGAATTCTTAACCCAACATTTGCCAAGAAAAACACTAAACAAAATAAAAAAATCGACTTAACAAAGTTCCCTTCTATTTTGACAATTAGTTATTTCACTTTCTATAAATTCTATCCAGACAGAAGAACTGCAAGCAATTCAGATGTCTTTGATATTTTAATTGTTTCGGTTTTGCCTTATGTTGAATTCTTTATTACTGAAGGGAACAATTGTGAAATAATAAAAACTATTCAACAGAAACATAAATTTTTAGAGCATGTCAATTATCTTAGCATAAGAGACCTAAAAAAAGAAATAGAATAAAGGGAATCGAAAAATCTTAAAAAAAATGGGACTGAGTTCAAATAGTTTAATTCATCTTACAGATACAAAAGAAGCTTTAAAAGGGATATTATCCAGTGGCTTTAAAATCAATTATTGTTTTGAAGACATTACTTTTTTCAATGGGAAATCGAAGGGTGCATACCCAATGGTTTCTTTTAGCGACATACCTTTATCCCAGCTAAAAGAGCACATAGATTCATATGGGAAATATGGAATTGGATTAAAAAAAGAATGGGCTAAAACTAACAGACTTAATCCTGTCTTGTATATTGATAACGCATCATATTTGAGTGAAATAATAGGTCTTGATTTTAAAGAATTATTGTTGCTAGTTCGTGATAATAAAATAGATAAAAAATATTACAATACATTTATTCAGTTTTTAAGCTATACTAAAAATTATGAAGGCAAATTAAAGACAAGAAATTTTGAACAAGAGAATTACAGATTTTCTGATGAACGTGAATGGAGATATGTTCCAAACGCAGAAGTATTAGGGGACATAAAATCTTGGATAAACTCAGCAGATTATTCAACAAAAGCAAAGAAAAGAAAAGCAAATAGGCAACTTGAAGATTTACGATTAAACTTCACCCCTAATGATATTAACTATATTTTTGTGAAAGATGAAAGTGAAATTTCGGAAATAATTGAAGCATTAAGAGATACAAATAAAAATAACCCACTCGATAGTGTTGAACGTTTAATGTCAAGGATTATGACTACAAATCAAATAATGACTGACATCTAAACTGTATGTAACAATAGATAAGACGCCAGACCAGCCTTTCGGCTGTTCCGTCCCTTATCATTGCCGTTATGCTTAATTAAACAAAATAAAATGAATAATATAGATTTTTCTAATCATCCAGTTTTTAACTCACTAGATCAAATGATAACAACATTTGACAAAAAGGAAACGAGAGAGCTTGTTGAAATAACTCTGTACAATAATCTGATAACTCAGCTTAAATACACTAAGGAGCGATTAAATATTTCAATTCCAGCACTGGTTCAAAAGAACGACCTGAATCATATTAATTCACAACTCACACAATCAATAAATGAAACTTCAAATTTTCTATCTAACAAAAATGTAGGTCATCTTACAAACGTTCAATCATATTTGAATGCATCAATGGCATATGTGCAGAAACTCCCAATACCAATAAAAGGAAAATTTGACTTTTCTCGAAAAATTTCTTTGTTTGAAGATGCGCTAATGGCAAAAACAGAAATGCTTGAATCAAGAATCAAGAAACTATCATTAGAGTTAGAAAGTCTTGACACCAATGTATTAGCAAGAAAAAGGGATTTAAAAGCGCTTGAAGAAAATGTGACGACAAAAATAAGTAATTATAACACAAATTTTGAGAATCAAAAAATCAGTATGGTTACGGATACTGAAGCCATAAAAGAAGAGATAGTAAGTAAAGTTTCAGATTTTGTTCCGAAACTGGAGAAGAAGTTAAAAGAAGCAGAAAATCTTCTTGGCATTATTGGAAACGTTGGGGTGACAGGGAATTATCAGAAAATTGCAAATCATCACAATAATGAAGCAAATAGATGGCGTTGGATTGCATTAGCTTTTATGGTAGTTTTAATTATTGCGTTATTATGTACTATTTACCATATTACAAATGCAGATTTTAATTGGCAAGTAACTTTAATTAGAATAATTGCTTTTTCTGCATTACTTTATCCTGCTACATACGCATCTAAAGAAGCTGCAAGGCATCGAAATTTGGAAACAATAAACAGAAAGTCCGAGTTGGAACTTGCATCGATAAATCCTTTCATAGAATCCTTGTCAGAAGAAAAAAAACACGCAATTAAAGAGAAATTAGTAGAAAAGTTTTTTGGAAATAATACTGTTCACGGAGAAAAAGGAAAGAATAAAGAGGAATTGGTTAGTATTGGGGGCTTGGAAAAAATAATGAATATGCTTTTAAAAATTTGGAATAAGTAAAATATGCATAACAATAGATAAGAAGCCAGAGCAGCCTATTGTTCAAGCCCCCTAAACAATAAGACAAAATTATAGAAAAAAAAGTGTAATTTTGAGTATAAAAAAGCGAAAATGGAGTCTGGAAGAGAAATTAAAGATTCTCGAAGAAGGCAAAAAAGAAGGTAATGCCGTAACGATACGAAAGTATGAACTGTATCCGTCGAGTTACTATGGCTGGTTAAAGCGCTATGGCACAGACGGCAAGGCAGGTTTAGAAAACATTACAAAAAGGCGAAAAGAGCGTAACTACGTAAAGCGTCTGGAAGATGAAGTTGGTTTATTAAAGCAACTTTTAGCTGAGCGTGATTTGGAAGTAGCCTTGCAAGATGAACTGCTAAAAAAGAAGTATCCTTGGGCAAGAAAAAAGAGCTAGTTCGCCAATACATGACCCAAGGATTAGCTCGAGATAATTATAAAAACCATCGTTCGACTCCTACCCCATCACCAAAACTAAACAGCTACTTTAGCTTTAATGTGCGGATGTGGATCATAGCCTATTAATTCAAAATCTTCGAATTGGAATTGGTCAATTTCTTTGACATTGGGATTGATTTTCATTTGGGGCAATGGCCTTGGTGCTCTACTCAGTTGCAGCTCTGCTTGCTCAAAATGATTGTTATACAAATGTACATCACCAAAGGTATGTACAAAGTCTCCATACGCTAAACCTGTCACTTTGGCTATCATCATCGTCAACAAGGCATACGACGCGATATTAAACGGTACGCCCAGAAAAACATCTGCAGAGCGCTGATACAATTGGCAAGATAACTTTCCGTCCGCGACATAAAACTGAAATAATGCGTGACATGGATTCAAAGCCATACTGCCCAAATCACATACATTCCACGAGCTAACAATAATTCTACGTGAATTGGGGTTGGTTTTGATGGTATTGATGACGTCGGCAATTTGGTCATAAGTTTGCCCATCCGCTCCTTCCCAACTTCTCCATTGTTTTCCATAAACAGGGCCCAAATCACCTGATTCATCTGCCCATTCATTCCATATGCGCACCCCGTTGTCTTGAAGGTATTTTACGTTGGTATCTCCATTTAAGAACCATAACAATTCATAGACAATGGATTTTAGGTGTAATTTCTTGGTCGTCAACATCGGAAATCCTTCATTTAGGTCAAACCGCATTTGGTAGCCAAATACACTTCGAGTCCCAGTCCCCGTGCGATCTCCCTTGTCGGTTCCCTTTTCAATGATGTGCTTAAGTAAGTCTTTGTATGATTGCATTGTTGCTTATTTATTGGAACTGTTCAATTTAGGATTTTAATGATTAGATGCTTGTGCAAAAATTTCCTAACTTTACACAAAATTCTGACTACAAGACAAAATTTAAATGCATCGAAGAAAACTAAGTATTTTTTGATTTTTCTTTTCAAATCCCCAACTATCCCCTTTAAAAAGTGGATTTATGGAAAAAAAATACTTAGTTTTCACTCTACTCTCCAGTTTTGTCCTGTACTTAGCACAAAATTACAAAATTCATGGGATACAAAAGCCTTTTGGACTGTATAAAAGATTTGGAGCGCATTGGTCAGCTTCAACGAATCACCAAAGAAGTTGACCCAAATCTTGAAATGGCCAACATCCATCTAGAGACTTTTGCCCGCAAGGGCCCTGCCTTGTTCTTTGAGAATGTAAAAGGGAGCCCATTTCCAGCGGTTTCCAATATTTATGGGACCAAAGAGCGAACGGAGTACATTTTCCGCAAGGAAATACCCAAAATGAAGAAAATAATGGCTGTCAAAGGTAATCCTATGGCAGTATTGAAGCACCCTTTTCAATATGGGAGTGTCCTTTTTACGGCGTTAAAAGCCCTTCCTAAAAAATCACTCTTCCAACCGCCTATTCTTCATAGTAAGACGTCCATTGATCAGCTTCCGCAAATTGTGAGTTGGCCGGATGATGGTGGGGCTTTTATCACCTTACCACAAGTCATGACTTTGCCGCCAGGTAGCAAAAATCCAATGCACGCCAATATCGGAATGTATCGCATCCAATTGAGCGGCAATGACTATATCCCCAATAAAGAAATAGGTCTTCACTACCAACTTCATCGGGGCATTGGAGTGCATCATTCGTTGTACAATGAGTCTGAAGAGCGTTTTAAGGTGAGTATTTTTGTGGGTGGGCCACCATCTCATACTTTTTCTGCGATTATGCCTTTGCCAGAAGGCCTTTCGGAAATGACCTTTGCTGGCATTCTGAATAGTCGAAGATTCCGATATTATTGGCACGATGGATTTCTAATGTCATCAGATGCGGACTTTGTTATAACAGGTTATATTAAAAAAAATCAATTAAAAAAAGAAGGTCCTTTTGGAGACCATATCGGCTATTATAGCCTAGCACATGATTTTCCGGTGATGGAAGTAGCCAATGTTTATCATCGCAAAGATGCCATCTGGCACTTTACTGTTGTCGGAAGACCACCGCAAGAAGACAGTTATTTTGGGCACTTGATTCATTTGTTGGCAGGAGATATATTGGGGTCTGAATTCCCAGGCATTCGCGAAGTTCATGCGGTGGATGAAGCTGGAGTTCATCCGTTGCTTTTAGCGATTGGCTCCGAGCGATATATGCCTTTTGAGCGAATTGGTAGAACCTATCAAGCAGAAAGACCTGAAGAGATTTTGACGCAAGCGCAGCACCTTCTTGGCAAAGGACAAACTACTTTAGCAAAATTCTTATTGATCGCTGATGGAACACATGAACCGGATTTATCCGCTCATGACATCAATGGCTTTTTTACGCATCTTTTAGAACGAATTGATTGGCGAAGAGATCTACATTTTATGACCAATACCACCATTGATACTTTAGATTATTCTGGCAATGGTTGGAATATGGGCTCCAAAGTAATCATGGCTTGCGCAGGGTCATCTAAGCGAAAATTAAGCACTACGCTACCGAATTTATCCTTGCCAGAAGGATTTAGCAATCCGCAAATAGCAATGCCCGGTGTACTCATTATTTCCGCTCCTAAGTATGTGGATATTGCTCAAGGTAAAAGAGCTATTTTAGCGTTGGCCTTATCCATTTCAAGCGAATTAGTTGCTACTCATCCCCTTATCGTGATTGCTGACCAGAGTGATTTTGTGGCCAAAAATCTAGCTAATTTTCTTTGGGCAACCTTCACAAGAGCTGATCCTGCTCAGGATATTCATGGTGTTGATTCCTTTACAGAAAATAAGCATTGGGGCTGCAATGGTTCTTTAATTATTGATGCACGGATCAAGCCGCATCATGCTCCAGAGTTGGTTCGGTAATTAAATTTTGGAATTAAAAATAGATAGAAAACTATTTCCAAAATTCACTCATCGTATCAAAGTTACATTTCCTTTCTTTGTGTATTCTTCACCATTGATGCATTTCACTTTTACATAAAATCCATAAACATCTGGGGGAAGTTCTTTGCCTTTAAAGGTACCATCCCAACCAGTTGATTGATTTTTAGTTTCAAAAACCTTCTCTCCCCACCGATCAAAGACCATCATGTGCAGCGATTCTACAATAAAACCATAGACCTTAAACACATCATTATTCCCATCATTATTTGGTGTAAACCCCGAAGGCACAAATACATTTGGTAAGGCGCAGTCAGGGTTCAAAACGACTATTCGTACGGTAACTTTATTTTCACAACCAGCAGAACTCGTTACAACTACTTGATAATCAGTGGTCTCAACGGGTGTCGCAATTGGATTGGCAATATTATCAGCATTCAAATTATCTGGCGGAGTCCATAGGTATTGAGTTGCTCCTACGCTTATTGTAGTTATTTGGCTAGATTCTCCGACAAGAATGGTGTCGGGAACTGCTTGTGCAGAAACGCTGATATTTTGCACATCTACTGTCACCATAAAATCTCGAGTACAAACAGAATCTGGACTTGTTACATTTACTGTAAAGTTTTCAGACTGTTGAATATTTGTTATGGATGGGTTAGCAGAATGTGCATCATCTAGTGGATTTTCGGGGAGCCAATCATAAAGCAGGGCATTGTCTCCACCTGGATTTAGGGCGACATCACTCCCTGGGCAAACCATCCAATGTGTAGCGTCTAATGGGGGGATTGGTTTATAAGGAAATGGAATATCAATTTCCTTCACACAGCCATTAGACGATGTGACCGTTGCATGGAGCACTGTATTTTCTCCTGCCGGTAAAACAAAATAAGGGTTCATGCTGTCCGAAGAGATTGTGGCAATGTTGTTAGAAAATTGCCAATCCCAGTCAACAATTTGAAAAACAGAATCATAAGTTTGGTCAACCACTTGGACTTTAATGGAGTCACTACATCCGATAACATCCCAATCCATATCTATATCGAAGGTAGATGGTCGAAGGTTTATTATTTTTACGAAAGTATCGATACAAAGTACATCTTTGGAAGCTATTAAAGTAATTTCATAGGAGCCTGTATCTTGATAAGTAAATACTGGGCTTTGTAAATTGGACGTATCGTTATTTATTCCATTGATCCCAAAATCCCAAAAATAAGATTCCGCATGTTGGCTTAGATTATCAAAATTAATGGTCAATTGATCACAAATAATTTCAGGAACAAAAAAGGAAGAGACAATTTCACCGCAATCACTCACATTAAATTGGAAGTCTCGTTTGGTTTCGGACAAAACTATTCCATTTCGATATTCTGTCATGCAAACGCCAATAACAAATTGACCGATGGTATTTGGGATCGCCGTAAGCTGCCCTGTTACAGGGTCAATAGCCAATGGTATTCCACCAAGCATATTGGTCACATCGTAAGGATTAATCCAAGAGACATTGGTGGTGATGGGCTTCATTGGCGGTTGTGGTATTGGATTACCTGTATTAGAATGAGCCGCACCCAGATATGGAGTACACAGTGAATAAACAATGGAATCACCATCTGCATCAATGGCAGAATGATCAAAATCAAGCAGTTTATCGACACATAAGGCGACTGGTGGCCAATTCTTAAATACGGGACTAGAATTACATTGGAGCATAGACTCGCCAGTCATTTCGATCACAAAGCTAGCCCCTGTTTCTAACGGATTCACAATATTCAACAGCGTCTCGTTTCTACAACAACGTTGATAGACCATTGTGTAGCCATTGGGTTCGTAGGGAAGCGCAATCGTATCGACATACTGCATTACTTCTACGCAGACATCTGGGGGTACTTTTAAACATGGATCAGTTAAAACAATATCCAATGTATCTGAAGTTGTCCTTGGTATCTTCAATTCATAGATCGCACTATCCTGATAATCCACGAAAAAACCAACGGAAGCAGGATTATCAAACGCAGGTATGCCATTGTAACAGTCCCGATAGACTGTCAAGGTGATTCGATATTGATTGTCTCCTAAACATTCATATCCGATCTCTCCACCCACAATATGCGTAGCCTTTGCAGAAAAATGCAACGTCAAGAACACTAATGACGCAAATAATACTTTTAAAATCTTCATAGTAAATTATAGTAGGTTCTTTCATCAAAGACTCAAATATAACAATAAAAGCTACCCGCACCAAAATTTTCAGTTTTTATTGTACAACAAATAGATGCTAAATATTGGATAACATCTTTCTTCAAAAAAAAAGCAGCTATCACGAAATAGGTGATAGCTGCTCTAATATCAATCAATTCTTTATATTTATCGTATCAAGGTGATATCTCCCACAAAAGAATCACGATCACCATTCAGATAGAATATTTCTGCGCGATAGATATACACTCCGGGTGATACAGCTTTTCCTTTAAATCGGCCATCCCACAAGAGAATATTTTGCCCTGGCTGAATATCATTGAGTTCCATCATTAAGTTCCCCCATCTATCATAGATGCTAAACCTTTTAATTAATGCAACTCCCTTCCCTGTTGAACCTAAGTATAGGTCATTGTTGTTATCTCCATTTGGAGAGAAAATATTCGGGAAATAGACATTTTTAGGTTTTGCAACAAAAACAATCATTCGATCATTTGCATTACACCCACTAGTATCCGTTGCTGCGACTTCAAATGTTGTCGTCTTTTCCGCAATGAATTGTTGTTCATAGCACTCCATTGGATTCGTAAACAAGCAAGTAGAATCTAGGAAAGTATTCCATCCGATCACTCCCACTTTTTTAGTATCTTCTACTTGCGCATTGACCGTAACTACTGTGCCATACTCTACCATTTGATCAGGTCCTAAATCAATAGTAAACAACTTAGGCTCTACGATTGATACTCCAGTGTTTAATTTACAACCATTGATATCCACCACGGTGATTGGATAATCACCAGGGCCAAGGTTCGTAAAATTAACTTCTGAGCTAAATGGCCCATCGTTAAAAGAGTATTGAAATGGTGCAGTACCACCAACTACACCTTGAATCGAAGCCACTCCATCATTGTCTCCATAACAAGATATTTGACGTAATTCTATCTTCAACTCATTAGGTATGGCAGGGTCTGCAGTAACTTCCACAACCGCCGTATTAGAACATCCATTGTCTGCATCGACAACCGTAAGTTCATAAGTACCAGGGCCGTCTACCAAAGGATTAGAAGTGTCTCCACCACTAACAATATGTCCTTGAGCGGTACTCCATTGGTAAGTGATATTAGTTCCTAGTGCGGAACCGTCTATATTTAAAGTACCTTCCGTAATTTCACAATCAATTTCAAATCCACCACCTGCTACAGCAGTTGGTTTTGTATCATTAATATCGACAATTGCCTGACTAGTTACTTTACATCCATTGGCTGCTGTTCCTTCTACGGTATAAGTACCTGGCAACGCAACAGAAGGCTTCGTATCTGTACTTGAAAAACTTCCAGGACCCGACCAAGAATAAGTCATTGTTTTTCCTGAAGTTTCGGAGACTTCAATATCCACTGCATTCACCGCACAAGTCAACACTCCGTTTACTTGCGTCACTATTACAGGAAAATCGCTATCCTTATCTATATTTTTATCTGCTGTGGCAGTACACCCATTACTACCTTTTACCGTCAAAGTATAAAGGCCTGGGTCTGTAACAGTTGGGCTAGGATTATTAGAAGTATATCCATTAGGTCCTGACCAATCAAAACTAGCTCCTACCGTAGTAGAACTACCGATAATCGTTACATTAGGTACTGCACAAGTAATTGTTAGTGATGCTGGATCAATCGACACATTTGGGGGCACCTTATCTTCATCAATCTGGGCGATTGCTGTTGATGTACATCCTGTTGCCGGATCTGAAACGGTCAAAGTATACTGACCACCTACTGTAACCAAAGGCGATGTGTCTGTAGAAGTAAACCCAGAAGGGCCAACCCAACTAAAGGACACGCCATTAGTTGCGCTTCCAGCATTTATTTGAAGACTTGGTGTATTACAATCTATCACTGCATCATTTGCGAAAACATCTGGATTTGTTTGATTAGAAGCTACAACAACAGAAGTCATAGAAGTACAACCATTTACATCATCAGTAACAAGAAGATTATAAGTACCGTCATCCACAATTCCAGTAGCAGTCTGATTGGCATTCGTATAACTATTCGGTCCCGTCCAACTATAACTAACGGAGTTAACTGAATTCGTAGCCCCTACTAAAGCGCCATTTGGATCCTGACAAGTCAATGTTATAGCTGAAGTTGAAGCGCCTGGAGATATTGTATCGATCGGCGTCGCAATATTTTTCACAGTCGAACATCCGTTAGGAGCAGTAACCACTAATTTATAACTACCTAAATCAGAAACAGTGTGTGGTCCTTTCCCTGACAATGTACCACCGACTGGTGTTGTCCAAGCAAAAGTCACATTTGATGTTGTAGATTCTCCAGAGATTTCCACAGATGAATTAATACAAGTTATCGTTCCCGAAACAGAAACAGTAGCATTTGGTGCATTGATATCTTCTGCCACATTAGTTGTGTCAGTCGCAGTACATCCATTAGCCAAACTCTCCACAGTTAAAGTATAAAGTCCAACTTCATCGACCGTTGGATTTTGCCCAGGATAAACTACACTTCCAGGCCCTACCCAAGAGTAAGACACTCCAGAAGTCGAAGAATTTCCACTTAAAGTGATATTGCTCGTCCCACATAAAATAGTACCGCCTGTCGCAACCACACCTTGCGGTGAAATCGTATCTATCTGAACCATAATCGTTGTATCATGTGTACAGCCATTCGGAGCCAAGACAGTTACAATATAGTTTCCAGGAATGGAAATAATTTGATCTTGTGCTGTTGGTGTCCCACCAATTCCAGGGCCTGTCCAATTATAAGAAACACCCATTGTATTGGACGAACTCGTTAAATTTACCGAAGTAATATTACAGTCCAAAACATCAACATCCACACTAGCCGTTAGCTCTGGCAAATTGGCATTTAATAAAACGATTGTAGTATCTGTATTGGTACATCCTGTTGTCGGATTTATCACAGTCAAAGTATACAAACCAGGATCTGTAACAGTGTTAGGATTCTGCATATTTGATGTAAACCCATTAGGTCCAATCCAACTATAACCTGCATTAGAAACATCAGAATTTCCTTCTATAGAAACGGATGTTGTCGTACAACTTAACGGTGTCAGAGAAGCGGCCACTGCATCTGGCAAAACAATATTGTTATCAACCATAATTGTCGTATCACTTACGCAACCATTTACAGCCGTTACAGTCAAAATATAACTTCCTGTATCTGATACGACCAACGGAAAGTCCGTGGCCACTGTTGTTCCATTAAAAGTCCATTCACCAGTTGCATTAGCTGTTGAAGTACTTCCCATCAAGTCAATCATCGTTGTCAGACAAGTTATTGTGCCACCAACTGCAGAAACATTCGGTGCATCTTGATTGGCAGCTACATTCCCCGTTGTTGTATTGGTACACCCATTAGATGTGGTTACAACCACTGTATATAATCCTGGATCAGACACTGAAACCGAAGCCGTATTCGCTGTAAAACTATTAGGTCCCATCCAAGCATAATCTGATATTGTACTATTTGATGTAGCCGTTAATGTTGCAGAAGAAGCCACACAGTCTAACTCCGCATCCAAAACCATCACATTGGGTGACAAAGTATCAATTTGCACTGTAATTGTTGTATCTTTTACGCATCCATTAGGTGCGACGACTTCAATCGTATAATTTCCAGGAATGGAAATATTTTGATTCTGTGCTGTTGGTGTAGCACCGATACCTGGCCCTGTCCAACTATAAGTCACTCCTGTTGTATTTGATAAACTAGTCAAATTAACAGATGTATTGTTACAATCCAACATTGCATTATCGACACTAGCCATCAACTCTGGCAAATTGGCATTTAAGAAAACAGTTACGGTATCCATATTAGTACATCCTGTAGTTGGATTTGTTACCGTCAAAGTATATAAACCAGCATCTGTAATGGTATTAGGGTGCTGCATATTTGATGTAAATCCATTAGGCCCTACCCAGTCAAAATTGGCATTAGACACATTCGAATTCCCGTCAATAGTAACAGATGTAGTTGTACAACTTAACTGTGTCAAAGCAACCGCATCTGCATCTGGCAAAACGATATCATTATCTACAACAACAGTTGTATCACTTACGCAGCCATTTGCGGCAGTCACTGTCAAAACATAACTACCCGTATCCGTTACAATCAAAGGAAAATCATTGGCAACTATAGCACCATTCAATGTCCACTCCCCTGTTGTATTAAGTGTGGAATTTCCCATCAAATCAATAGATGTCGTCAAACAAGTAATCGTACCGCCAACCGCAGAAACAACTGGTGGGGTTTGATCAGCGGAAACATTTGCATTGGTTGTATTTGTACATCCATTACTAGAAGTAACCACTACGGTATAGACTCCATCATCCATAACCGATACGGCATTAGTATTTCCTGTAAAGCCACCAGGGCCTGTCCAAGAATAACCAGAAATAGAACTATTTGATGTTGCCGTCAATGTTGCAGACAAAACAATACAATCCAGTGAAGCATCTGCGACCATCACATCAGGAGATAATGTATCTTGAAGTACCGTAACATCTTGTGTTGCTGTACAATTATTTGCTCCAGCCACTATCAATGTATAAATTCCCCCATCCGAAACAGTAGCCGTTGGATTACTATCAGAAAATCCATTAGGGCCTGTCCAAGTATACGAAGAGCCATTGGTCGTTGCCGACAAAGTAGCGGTTGTTGAGTTACAATCTAAATCATTAGACGCCGCCAAACCTGTTAATGCTGGTGGAATGGTATCAGAATTTGCAGTTATTGATGCGGAACTAGTACAACCATTTGGTGCTGTAACGACAACAGTATAAGCATCAAAAGTAGATACGGTAACAGAAAGTCCTGTTGAAGTTCCAGAAGGACCTGTCCATACATAGTCTGTCGGAGTGATTCCTCCTGTTGTGGAAGAAGCTGTTAGTGTCGTTGTTGATGTAGCCGAACAATCTATAGAGCCATCACTCACCGCCAATATCTGTGGCAAATCAATATCCGGGTAAACTTCAGCTGTTGCCGTATTCGTACATCCATTGACATCCGTTACCACTACAGTATATACGCCAACAGAAGGTACACTTATGGCGCTACCTGTACCACTATAACTACCTGGTCCAGTCCAACTATAGGAAGTACCTGTGGATGTTGCTGTTAATTGTGCTGTTGCACTCGCCCCACAACCCAAGCTATCATTCGTTGTAGTAATAGTTGGCATTATCACTAAATCAGTAGCCATCAGGGATGTCGTATTCGTACACCCATTGGCTGTGTTCGTTACCGTAACAAAATATTGTCCACCATCTGTAATAGATGCCGAAGCCGTATTTGCTGTAAAGCCATTAGGGCCTGTCCAAGAGAATGTAGTAGTTCCAACGGTAGAAATTGCATCTATTGTTGGTGTTGTATTTAGACAAGTGATATCCACGTCAGCTGCCGAAACATCTGGCGGTGCAGTATCTTCTTGAATATTTATTGATTCTAAAGTGACACATCCATTTGTCCCAGTTACTTCGACATTGTAGTTTCCTTGCTGAGTTACCGTAACGGTTGGTGAGTTACCTGTAATTCCACCACCCCATAAATAAGACACTCCATTAGAAGTAGCGGTCAATACAACACTCTGGTTATTACAATCAATCAAATTATTATCCGCTGTCAAAGTAAGTGTTGGCGACACGGTGTCTGCGGCAACATTGATAGAACCTGTCTCCGTACATCCATTAAGCGTATTAGTTACGGTCACTTCGTACAAACCAGGAATACTAGTCACAAAACTAGGAGAAGTTGGTGTACCTGATGGCCCAGTCCAAGCATAACTTACATCTGTATTCGGGGTGCTATTTGCTAGAATAGTCACATTGGCGGTGGTACACGAAATTAAACCACCAGTAGGTGAAACCGTAGGCGCTGCGGTATTCGGTGTGACTATAACAATATCAGAATTAGTACATCCATTAGGGTTCGTAACCACTACTGTATAATTTCCAGCATTCGTAATATCGGCAGGGTTTTGCATGCTAGAAGTATAACCACTTGGACCAGTCCAACTATAACTAGTTCCAGTATTGGAGCTAGCAGTAATAGTTACTCCTGTTGCATTACATCCGACAATATTACCAGTGGTAACAATAGAAGGCGGTGTGGTACTATCTGCCACAATAACTGCAGTAGCATTAGTACAACCATTACTAGGATCAGTCACTGTCACACTATAAGAACCTGTAGCAGAAACAACATCAGAAGAAGTCGTTGATGTATAACCACCTGGGCCTGTCCAACTATAATTCACTGGTGAAGTAGAAGATGTTACGCTAATCGGAGACGTTATCGTATTACAATCAATGATTCCGCCAGTAGCCAAAATATCTGGTATAGATGCATCTGCCGTAACAGGAACATCTAATGTATCTTTACATCCACTTAAAGGATTGGTCACAATAAACTGGTAGGTACCTGTTTGCGTGGCCGTTGCAGTGGTCGTTGTACTTATTTGACTATTACTTGGATCTAACCATTCATACAATGCATTTGATGTTGTCGTGCTACCAGTCAATTGTGTAGAAGAATTGGCTCCACAACCAATCTGACCAGCAGCTGATGCCGTCACATTTTGCGGAAGCGAAAAATCAGCCGTAACATCAACAAAAGCTGTATCTGTACAAGTAAAGCCATTAGCCGTATTAGACACCACAAAATAGTGCTGCCCATCCAATACCGCAGAAGCCGTTAGACTGGTGCTTATTTCTGTACCCGTTGGGTCATACCAAGCATAAGAGCCTGTTGCAGTGGTTCCATTACCAACTAACTGTGCATTATTAGTACAACTTATAGACAATGGGCCATTAGCCCCAGCATTATTATCTATAAATTCAACAAAAACATTAACTATACTATCACACCCATTATAAGAAGTTAACACACCTGATATCTGTTGATCGTCTAGCACCATGGTACTTCCAACATAAATAGTATCCCCTTCACAGGCATAAACCGTCGAGCCATTAGTCACGATATTAGGTAAATAAATCATATCAATCAAGACTAAACTATCACAAAAACCCGATGCTCCGCCACCAAAATACTCTTGAAGTGGTACGATATAAGAAGAATTCCCTGAATTGTTATTAGTATAAGAAGTTCCATCTATACCGATATATGTTTCACCATAACAAACTGGCTGCGGTGGCAATTGTGTATCTGGAATTTGAGTAACCGTAACGGGTATACAAATTGGATTGCCTGTATCACATCCATTAAAAGGCGTTACACAAATATTTTCAGAAACGCTATTAGGCCCAAAAGTGATGTTCACCGTAATAGGCCCATTGGGATCCAAGGCGATAGTTGGGTTATTAGATCCATCGATGGTAGCCCCTGCAGGTAGTTGCCAATCAGAATACAAAGCATTATCAACAGGTCCAAAGGTATATTCTACTGTTTCATTTGGACATACATTTTGGGGGCCAAAAAGGCTCCCTGTTCCTACTTGCGGTGTCCCACCACCTTGAATGACATCTACGCTAACATCACATTCGGAACCCGCAAAACCGTCTAGAACGAGATAGTAAGATTGCCCAACGGTCAATCCATTTGCAATCAGGTTAAAGTTGTCATCTGCCGCAGCGGAAGCATCCCCTTTACAAGCTAGTAAAGAAAAATTTTGACAATCACTAGATTCTACAATTAAAGCTTGCATCCCAATTCCACTACCATTTCCCCCAGTACAGTTACTGTAAGTCACTTGTAGTTCCAAAGTTGGAGCGTTTGCTACAAAACCAACCCAACCATTATTATTCATTATAATGTTGATGCCATCACAGGTATAACTCAGTTGAGCAACATGATCAGGTGTCCAGTTCCCTGAACTAAAAGTAACCCCATTTAAAACGGAAATGTCACAAACTGCACAAGCAGCAGAACAATCATCATAAGAGATTGGCTGCCCACCAACACATGGCTGAGTAAGCTGACTATGCCCCAAAGTTGAAAAAGCCAATGAAAAAATCAGCAATAGTAGAGATCGCATAAGTTTTTGTTTTTTTATCAGATACCCCCAAACAACCTAAATGCTGCCTGAGAAGGGATAATGAACCAATAATATTGGGAAATTCTTTCGCAAATCTAATTATAAAAATCAAAAAACAAAGGAATGGGCTATTTTAGATTGCGTATAAAAGTAATAAAGACATTATTACCTTTGAGCCCTACAAAGCTAAGCTTTCGCAAAAAAACAAGCAAATATTATTTTACAAACAGTATAACTAACTGTTAAACAATGGATTATAGCCGAAAAAATAAATATTAATTTTTAAATTCATACTTATCCTACCCTAGAAATAACAAGAATACATAGATGCATTTCATCATACATTTTTAGTCAAAAATCATTCTTCGTCACCCAATGCCTTCATAATCATAAAAATGACACTAATAGAAGCCATTTTATTCTCCTATTTCTTATTACCTTTACCGTTGGTTTTGTGTGAGTTGATTAATATGCTTACGCAAAATAGAATCAGAACCATCAAGACAACCCAATCTAAAGAAATAAACAGGTTAAATAAAAGTTAAATCACCCTATATAAAGGGAACTGATTGACTATTTCGACGTTATTAAGCTAATTAATGCAAGAAAAGTCACAAGAAAAGAAAAAACGTCCAAAGCGCACTAATGCAGAGCGGATATACCGTTTTTTGGTCAAATGGCCAAAAAGAATAGTCATTGGTATTTTCTTTCTATTCTTTTTTGCTTTCATTTTAATTCAATTACCTGTTGTTCAAAACTACATCAAGGACAAAACCATCGCTAAGCTAAAGGAAGAGTTAAAAACTGAAATTAGCATTTCTGGATTTAAATTCAGCTTGATAAATGGTTTTTATCTGCGTGACTTATATGTTGAAGATCAAAACCAAGACACCCTACTCTTTGCATCCAAACTTCAGGTTTCCTTAAATCAGGGGGCCTTCTCCTTATTCAAAAACGAATTGGATATTAACGAAATTCAAATCAAAGAAGCAGACATCCACTTGTTTCGACATAAAGATAGTACAGATTACAACGCCCAATTCATTCTTGACTATTTCAAAAGTGATAAAAAGCCAAAGCGTAAAAAGATTAATTTAGCGTTAGAGCGCATTGCTCTTGACAAAATCCACTTCCGCAAAAAGGATGATCGGAAAAGAAAAAATTTTGATGCTTTCGTTAGTCAAGGTAAAATTATTGTGGATTCAATTAATCTAAATACCAATACTTTTGCCATTAAAAGCCTGGATCTCCAAAATCCTTCCTTTTCGTTGTTTAAGCACCTGCCTAATGGGGACACCTTATCAGCTCCATCCCCATCTCCAAAACCGACCAAGAATACCATCAATTTAGGCATCAAAAAAATCATCATCAATGATGGTCGCTTCAATTCTGATGATTTTTCAAAGTCCATTACAAGAGATAGCACAAAAGATGTCATTGATTTTAAGCACCTAGCCATTCAGAAGATTAACCTTGATTTTAGAGACATCAAGTTGGATAGTACCTATTCAGGACAGATAATGAATCTTAGCCTTCTTGAGCAGTCTGGCTTTGAGATAGAGCGCCTTGCGGCAAAAAACATCACCGTCTCCAATCGAAAAACAACTATTGAAAATTTCATTTTCAAAACACCAGATACATCTCCAAATGTTTCAGGTACGCTTTTACAAAAGGATCTTACTTTCAAATACAATAACCTTCGGGATTTTAAGAATTTCAAGGAAGATGTATTTGTAAAAGCGAATTTACTGGAAAGTAAGGTGGCTATTCGAGATGTACTATTTTTTGCAAAAAAATTGAAGACAAAAAAGTTTATTCAATTACACAAAAATAAGACCGTCAAAATCCAAGGCAATTTGTTTGGTAAAATAACCAATCCGAGAGCAAACAATCTCATTGTCTCACTCGGTAATCTGTCCTTAGTTGGAAAGATCAAAGCCAATGACATATTCAATAAAGACCATGCGTCCTTAAACCTTGATGTCAAACAACTAAAGGTGGATATCAACACTTTACAGATGCTTTTGCCCAATTTCAAGCCACCAAAAAGCATGTTTCAATTAGGTAAGCTAAACTTTAAAGGCAAGTTTGAAGGTTTCTTAAATAACTTTGTCGCCTTTGGTGAACTCCAGACAGATATTGGCACCATCATCGCCGACATGAACCTAGACATTACCAATGGAACTGAAAATGCCACCTATTCTGGAAAGCTATCTGTTAATGATTTTAACTTAGGAAAGTGGTTTGAGAATGACAAAATTGGACACATCACCTTCAAGTCTTCTGTCAAAGAAGGTGGTGGAATCCGGCTTAAAAATGCCCATGCCATCCTAGAAGGCGCTATTCAGCACTTTGAATTTAAGAACTACATATACAAAGATATTTTTCTGAAAGGTAAATTAGAAAAGAACTTTTTTGATGGTCAGTTAAAAAGTGAAACGGCCCACCTGAATTTTGACTTTAATGGAGCTGTTGATTTTACAGATAGCATTGCAAAGTATAACTTTGATGCAAAAGTCCGAAAACTTGACTTATACAAACTTAACTTGGCAAAGAAGCCTTTGAATATTACGGGCGAATTTGACCTGAACCTTTCTGGAAAGAACTTTAAAGAGCTCATTGGCGATGCCAACCTAAAAAATGTCCGCTTAGTGGATAAAACGGACGCTTACAACTTAGATTCGGCCATCATTACCTTAAATCTTCAACACCCAACAAACAAATTTCTTTTTATTAAATCAAATTTAATTAATGCAAAGCTAACAGGCATCTTTGATCTCACCACCATACCTAAAGCCATTAAATCTGATATTATATTTAGAAGCCCAAAGTTTGCACAAAAATTGAACATCAAACAATCTTTGGATTCTATCCCGCATCAAGACTTTAGTTTTGACGTGAATATTCCAAGCACTTTAAATATCACGAAACTCTTAAACATCAATATTGATACTTTTACGGAAGTAAACCTATCCGGAAATTTTAATAATACAGAGCATATTTTTAATATAAATGCTTCAATTGGTGGAGTGTATTTTGGCAGCAAGGCCATCAAAAATACAGTGTTAGATATTCGTGGGAATTCAAAAGCACTCAAACTAAATACTTATGTCTTTGAGACTCAATTAAACTCTCGAAAGACATTACCACCTGTTTCGTTTAAAGTCAACCTTCATCCTGACTCATTGGATTTTAGAATAAAATCATCCAACATTAGCAATGTCCTAAAGAATATTAGAATCAATGGCGTCATCCTACCCAAAGACGATTACTACCAATTGCAATTCAATCCATCTAAAATACAAGTTGCTCAGGATTTATGGAAAATAGAATCCGACAACTATTTGCGCTTTAGCAAAGACTACCTAGAAGCAAAAAACATCAACTTTGTCTCCGAAGACCGCCAAATCGAACTAACAACCCCAACTCATAACAGTCTAAACCTAGATCTCAAAAATTTCGACCTGTCCTTTATCAATTCGCTTTACGACTACCCCAACTTTCAATACACGGGGCCGTTTGTTGCCAATGTGCAATTTAAGGACATCAAAAACAAAAAAGATTTATTCCTTACAATTGATGCCGACACACTGAATATCAATGACTTATCGTACGGTCGTTTTAAGCTTCGTGCAAATATGCCTGACTTCCACAGTCCATTGGATGTCGATTTAAATATTGGTAAAGACAAGCTGCTTACGACCAATGGCTACATACATTTTGGCAAAACCCCAAGCATTTGGAAAGGCAAACCTGTTCCACCGAAGTCAATCTATTTAGATGGACAACTAAATGATTTTCCTTTCACCATCATGGAAGACATCATCCTTACGGGAATATCAGAAACAGCTGGTGTTTTTGATGGAAAGATAATCATTGAAGGCCCTTTGACTGGGCCGGAATTTAATGGGGAAGCCAATATAAAAACTGGAGAAGTCACGATTGACTATCTAAAAACGCACTATTATATTAATAATCAAAAGATAAAAGTCACCACTACAAAATTTGATGCCACAGGCCAATTATTAGAAGACAAATATGGCAATAAGGCCTTCATCGAAGGTGGTCTGACGCATCGACGTTTTAAAAAGTGGGGCCTAGACGTTAGCATTCGTTCTGACAAGTTTTTGGTATTGGATACAAAAAAAGGCGACAATCCACTCTATTATGGACGATGCCTGGCGGATGCTTATGCTAAGTTTAGTGGAAATTTCAAGCAACCCAAACTTAGAATCTTTGGAAAAAGCTTAAAGAATACGGACTTAAAGCTTTTATTTACAGATGAAAAGCAAATTGGGGAAACCAACTTTGTCAAATTTGTCTCTTTCAAAGAAGAAAAGGAGAAAATCAACGAGCCACAAGACGAACTCACCACCACGACTACGGGATTGGACATTGATATGCAATTTGAGCTTACAGAAGATGCAGACATCCAATTAATTTTTGATGAAATCTCTGGAGACATCATTAAAAGCCAAGGAACTGGGACTTTTAACGTACAATACAAACGTTCTGGCGAGTTTACAATGAACGGTCAATATGTGATTACCAAAGGACAATATCTCTTCACTTTGCTGAATTTCATCAATAAACCTTTCGTCATCGAACCTGGCGGCACCATCACTTGGAGAAAGGATCCCATGAAAGCAGAGCTAAATTTAGAAGCACTATACCAAGGATTAAGTGCACCTATCTATAGCTTAATTAAAGAAGAATTAAATTCCATCGGAACATCATCAGATATAGAAGACGCACAAAGGCCTAGCCCGATAGATTTGGGCTTAATTTTAACAGGTCCTATGCTACAGCCTAATATCGAATTTACACTTGATATCCAAAACTTAGTTGGAAATAACAAAAACTATGTATCAAATAAACTAAGTCTCATTCAAAATGACCCCAATGAACTCAATCGACAAGTATTTGGCTTATTGGTATTTGGGGGCTTTTTACCGCCAGGAAACTCTCTGGGCTTGGAAGAGTCTGGTGCCGTCCGTACGGGTATTGCTAGTACCATTTCCGAACTACTTTCCAGTCAATTTGCACTATACGTAAACTCTTTACTTTCAGAAGTAGTCGGAACTGGAAAATTCTATTCAGGGATGGAAGTAGATGTTGGATTAAACATCTATCAAACCTATCAAGCCAGCGGCTCAAATACTAGTTTTCAATCAAGAGCCTTTCAGTTTAATTTAAAGAATCACTTCTTTAATAATCGGGTAACTGTCCAGCTTGGTGGGAATGTAGGATTGGATGATAACCAAATCAATCCAAACTCTTCAGACTTCTCTGGTGATATTCTCATTGAGATTATATTGTCCAAGAACCGTAGGTACCGGATGCAAGTGTACAATAGATTTGCACCAGATTATACCGGTACTGCAAAGAATAGAATGAAATCTGGGGTAGGCTTAAGCTATCAAAGAGAATTCAATTCTTTCCAAGAATTATTTAAAGGACTCAAAAAGGCGGTTAAAAAGAAGTAAAATAGCTTAGTAACTGATGTTACGCAAAGTCGGTTTTTTTTGAGAAACAATACTTTGATAAAAAAATAGATTTCAGAAGTACAAACCTTCTAAATCGCTGCTATTCAAAGAGTACACAAGCTAGTATATTGTGCTTCTGAATCTCGTTAGCAATGAATGACCGATCCCGTAGGGTCGAGTACGGCAGTG
>JAUTBZ010123241.1:0-15662 GCA_032361785.1 Lepetodrilus galriftensis
GGTGACTGCTACACCGGTAAACGTGTGCTAGCGAGTTGCGCCGTAAGGCACCGTTAAAAGTATGAATCCAGCTTAAAATAGTGTTTCACGAATCGAGTAGCCTACACCAGAGGCCATATACAGATATCTGCCTACACATAGTATTGACGCCAACAAATCCGTCAGTAAAGTTGTTTCAGACCACGAAACCGGGAAAGTTCTAAGTAGAGGAGTTTGGATATTTTAAAACGGTGATCTATATAGGCCTACTAATGGCTCAGGGGCCTCATTCTGCGCAACAGAGCTGATTAGAGTGATCCCATGCTGGAAACATTAAGAAATCCTAGTCATTGTTTCAGTTTTTCCAAAATATTAAATTTCTTTCACTGAAATCACGCTTGTACGCTGAAACAAGCATATTATTTTCTAACAGTCTCTAACAAACATATAGGGGCCTATATAGGTATATATTATATTGAAAGAATAGTGAGAATATTCTTACAAGTAGGCCATCGAAGATTTTGGAAGATGACATGAACTGTAGGCCTACAATGAATGGTACAGTTCATGTCATCTTCCAAAATCATCGATGAATTTCTCAATGTCAATTAGGCCTACAGATTGACTGTGAATTATATAATGGAGAAGTGGCCTATAAATGCTTTCATCCAGCCACAGATTATTGTTGACCGTTATGATGTGTCTTTTCAAATGATACCCAAACCACTATTTAAACATTACATTTCTGTTTGTGGGCGCTACATGCATGCCAGGCTTATCGTCGCACCTGGAACGTTTCTGTATAAATCAGCTACGTGGTATGGACAACTTGGTCTTGATGACTACAGATACTGATGGTACAGCTTATAAATACTGCATTCCTAGTAACACGAGATAACTTCCAATCACCAGCTGATGTGACGGGTACGAGCTATTTGCTGCTATATTATAACCCAAGATCAAATGTCCGTCAGCAAATTGCTGCCCTTGTCGTATACTAGACGAGTGGACACCACCGATGTAATTTGAGTGACCATGGACATGCTTATCCGGATTAACTACTGAAAGTAGATTACAATATTAGAATATACCTGTATCTCTAGATGGTCTTCGAAGTTTAAGATTAACTCAATACATGGTAACAATTCACTGCCAAACGGATCTTACAATGACGATTATTGTTGTTCTTTATTAATTAGTATGTTGTCATTATTATATACACATATGCACACATTTAATTGAAAGAGAACGAAAAAACATTCAATTATAGGCCTAGGTATAGTGAAACTATTTTGAAAGGTAGACTATATGTACTAGTATAGCTTTCATGTCGTCACTAATTATTACAATCATCGGTGCCTGGTATAGGAAATTATATAACACATTGTTTTAACATTTCACGAAAGTAAAATACTATAGACTAGGCGTGTTTTAAAGGAACCGTTAAACATTATTTATAGTCATACATTCCTATTTCTGTGATATACCCAATGTTGGAGTACATGCTACACATACATGTATATTAATTTAAAGTTATTGCCCAATATATTGACTAGTGATATTTCAATTAGGAACATTGTATTTAATTTAGAAAGGCGATATAATATTTAGTGTGTTGCTTTGTATAGCCTACCACGATGACACGTACAAACGACAACACTATTATATTTCATTTAATCAACTATTAGAAGCGATTAAGACAACAGCGGTGATTTCTCCTCGTTATACCAAACAATAACGACATGGATATGCTCTTTCTTGAACTTTGATTCTCGATGTAGTGAAACTAGGCCGACATATAGGCCGCTGCAGACGGTACTGACAATGGATCCCGCAATCTGGGGGCGTGGGCATCAGATAGAAATAACATGTCTCATTGGTCATCCATTAATAGTATCAAATATATATCTGTGAATAAAAAGTTCAATCACATAGCCATTAGGACGTACGTCCAGAAGGTCACACTACAACTCCACCATGGAGCCAGGGCTGATGCTGATGGCCGTAACGTTGGTCGTTATGTCTGTCGTCCATTCAGGACAAACCAGTAAGTTACGTTCAATATTGTGCATTATGTTGAACACATTAATTGACTAGTATTTTCAACGGTATGAGGATTGATTAATTTCTGAATATGGTTCATATACAGCTGTATGTCTATGCCATTCTTGAATACTAGATACTGAAATAATTCCACTCTGGGTATAAAATCAATTTTATTTTATGGACATTAACTGGAATAAGTATCTTTACAAATATGTACATACACGAGAAATACTTTAAAACTATAAGAAATACTATAAGCTTATAACTAATACAATTGAAAATATTCGTGAGTTTCTTGAAAGCTTCTCGATTCTATACATACCTATATATTTATAATGCCTGTTTAAAATTGTACATTACATGTAACATAGCGTGGTTAACTGTGCTTGTTTCAACTTTCCAGTGCAGTAAAACACTGTTGTCGGTGTTTCAATAATGTCCCACGTGATTTGTCTTAACACCTTCAAGATATGAAATTCAAACCAATTCACCCAAACATTTACAAACATATTGCTAGAGAATATAAAACGACGTAACTTTAGTGTGGTCACTGGTTAATGTTGGGTCACAGGGATACCTTTACTTCACGCCGTCTCACCGACCTATACACGAGACTAAAACCATATCCAGGAGCATATGAACAGTATGAACTGCGTGAATAAAAACTATAGAAACTGACACTCATTATGTGGATAACAGCCTCAATAACTGATATAATTGCATAGCTTTCCTCGTGCTGTGTCGTTGTTGTTTGTACATAATTCGAGATACAATTCATTCAGCTCTATGACACTCTTAAAGATGATTTGTTTTAGCATTCACATTCGTTAACATTTTTATAATTAAGTGGTTCACACGAATTTATTTCCATGACATCATACCTAATATCTAGTAACTTTGGCTTATAATGGAGAGTAGTATCTTTAAGTCTGATTGCTATACTGCCATAGTTAGTACCTGTAACCATAAGAAGAAGTGAAGGTGGTTGCACCTATTCAAGACAATAAAAACACATTAGTCATGGTATTCCTTGCAGTTTGGATTTATATTTCAATAATATCTCAATATCAAACGTCAATGTATCTTTCTATACACTATTCCATGATGGCAGTACATGTATAGCCATTATGGGATCATTATTCTGATATTAAATAGAACATTGGTTATTGATATAAATGATAACTAATAATAGCGATATTTTAAATAATCAGGAAACTTATTAATTTATTTAGAAAGTTGTCCTTCGGACTGATAATGAAGTCTAAATAAATTGTCCAACACCCAACTCTAAACAATGTAAGTATTAATTGAATATAATATCCCTGGAACTATTCGATTCATTACCACCTCACTAAACCATCACTAAAGCAGCTAAGCACATACACTGACTTGCTATTAATCCTACACGCCTACTATCAGTATTGCATAGAAGACATCTATATGTATGTATAGTAATGCTAGTTATAGAATGTCATCGTGGATGTTTGGACTATATTATCCCGGGTAGGGTTACATTTCACGAGGGTAGCGCGTGCCGAGCCGGTTAGAATAGGTTTGCAATGTCTATAAAAGTATAAACGGGCGGTATATAATATGCAGAGTCCTGTTTAAGTTTAAATATATTTCTTCAAGATGAAATGAATAGGTTACAAGTTATTACAACATTAATGAAAACTAGTGTCCTCTACCCAGAAACACCCTGTCTCTGTATATGTAGTGTTCTGTGCTAGAAACATCCTTCTCTGTATATGTAGTGTTCTATGCCATGTACTGCGCGCAAGCAAATGTTCCTATTAAAATAAACTACAAGGATTTTCATACTTTTTTAAAAGCACAATATCACTTCCCATAATCATGATTTATTCTTGGATAATTTTCCTCTAGAAAAAAACTTGGAATTGCTTTATTAAGTTTACTTAAATCTGACCTCTTGTGTATCATAATTTGCGATGAATACATGTATACAATAAAACATGTATGCAGTTATTTTATTTTAAACATATCATTAATTATGGGAATACAATATAGTTTTGTTGCAGGGGCTTTTACTTTTAGGATTACTTTTAGATCTACTCGGATACAGTCTTCGTTTGCTTCCAATATTGAAATAGTGAGACATATCTTCAGAACTAGGAGTTTTAGCAAACTATACATTCTGTTACCTGACTTGACCTCATTCCAAACTATCTGGTTTGACAGATATATAAATAATGTTGAATACTAACATATGGAACTCAAATGTTAGCTGTTGGGGTTCGGTGTGCGGTCATGGAATGTGCACTTGATGTAGAACTTGAGCTGACTCGACCTGGCTAGTAGTTGATCTCTTCATGGCTTGTTATTACCTGGATGTTTTACAATACATTGACACATTTGTCACCAATAGTTCGTAAATCTACCCACATTATTACCACCCAAAATAGTCTTATTTCATACCCGGAATGAACACTTAAAAAAGTCTAGATTTCCCTGGTATAAGAAGGTAAAGCTCTTCACGGCATGGTTCCTTTCATATAGGTGTAATATACACACGAGTCGGATTGATATACACATGAAGGTACTTCAGAAGGTACTCAGACTATTTTTATCATCAGCCTTCACCCTCCAGAAGGTACTCCAACTACCTTTGTCCTTAACCCTCACCCTCCAGAAGGTATTCATACTACTTCTGTCCTCAACACTCACCCTCCAGAAGGTACTCAGACTACTTCTGTCCTCAACCCTCACCCTCCAGAAGGTACTGAAATGCTGTATGTTGATCCTGCAGGCATGGACGTGAGACTAGTGCGAGGACGAAGCACACTGGACAGCACACAGGGCAGGGTGGAGGTCCGGAGGAACGCGACCGCAACCTGGGGCACCGTGTGCGACGACCTCTGGGACAACAGAGACGCCATTGTCGTCTGCCGAATGCTGGGACACAGATGGGGAACGGTACTGAGACTCTGATTGGGCTACCATCCTGCCTAAGAAACTAGTAGTATACAGTACTACAGTTGTAGAATTCAATATACTAGGCCTAGTGTATCCTTAACTATATACATGAATATCTGGAGGTTTGTGTAAAGGTTCAAAACCTTCAATAAAACTCTGCTGCAAAAAGTATAAAAACACATTCTATACCATGTATCGCATTTGTAGTCCTAATTCGTATCCTAATTTTAAGGCTCACTCAAGAGCGTATTTCGGGATGGGCACTGGCCGGATCTCCATGGACGACGTCAACTGCGTGGGCAACGAGACCTCCCTGGACGACTGCCGCTACGCCGGATGGACCATACACAACTGTAGACACTCCGAGGATGCCGGAGTCAAATGCAACAATGACACATGTGAGTTGCTTAGGCGCGATTTCATATTGGTAACACGGACACAATATAGGAACCATTCGTCTCTTAAATATCTCCGGTATTGTTCATATGATTAGCGTGTCAACTATATTTTGCGACCATACAATGACTATGCCAGTAACTGTACCTATGCTATGGACATGATGAAGTAGATTGTAGCTGATGTCTCCATTCTCTCTCAGACCGTCTGACAGGAGCCGTCAGTGCAAGCTCCGCCTCGTATGGAGTGGTGGAATACCGAGACGTTACTGGCTGGAAGCCCGTGTGTGACAGCCAATGGGATGACAGTGACGCCAAGGTTGCTTGTGTGTCAGTATTAAAAAGAGATTTATAGTTTTTCATTGGTTGAAAGGATTTTAAAAGTTTGGGATTTTTCGTGTTCAACTGTCAGTTCAACTGTCAGAATCACATGTGGATCATGCGGTGGATTGTAATTTTCATTAATTTTCAAAGTAATTTGAATAAATTTGAAACATTTAGATGCGAACTGTATAGTATCATACATTATCCATTACGACCTTGATGAAGTAGAACAATATCTTCAACACTAGAGCTAGATAACTTTATTGCCCGTTTGACTAAAACATTAAAAACCATGATATGTATACGTGTCGACTTCTTACATTAACCCTCACCCTTATACATGGGACATTTGAGGCCCGGTGTCACTATGACATTGTATGTAAAATAAGGTAGCGAGGTGAGGGTTAATCCGATCCAAATGAATACATTTCCCCCTTCTGTTTACTTGCACAGATCTCTAGGACGAAACTTTGTTGACGGCAAGGCGCTGTGCTGTAGCAAGTTGAGTCGCTACACCTATAACCCTTCCATGCGCGGTGGATCCCAGTCTAGAACCAACTTCACGTGTGCGGGGTCTGAGACGGACCTTCTGGCCTGCGGTAACACTCTGCAGACCACCGGATGTCCTCTCCGACACATGGCCTCCGTCATCTGCTACACAGTGCCACAGGCCCAGGTGGACATGGGTGAGACATTCAGACTAACAGGGGTGAATCATGTTAGGCTACTGACGTGAACCACATACTCAAATAGGCAATCACGTACGTGGACGTGTTAATTTCATATAAAATAAACTATTTCTTCTGTCGAAGGAATCTCACAGCGACGTTAAACTTCATATTCATATCACTCACTGCCGAAGGAAAGAGTATGCTATATGGGATATGTTGGCGGAGAAGCACTGCGGTGGTCTACAGGAGTTGCGGGCGTCATTGTGCCGTAAACCAACAAGCTATGATACGAGTTATATGATCTTGAAAGCAGGTTTATACTCAAATTAAACAAATATCTACATGAAATGCTTATTAATGACCAGAGTAGCGTTCCACAGAACGAGCATAGCGCTATGAGAGTCATGTGCAACTCCATCCTCTCACACCAGGGATACTTTATTACGCTCAGGACTCGCTGCATAGGTGAAGTGTGAACGTAATTAAAGGTACCCCTGGGGTGCGAGGATGGTGCAACTCCTATACTTTGACTCGTAGTTCCACGAATACTAGGGATCTGAGGTCAAATTGCCAAGTTTTGTTTTTGACCACACTTCAACTATTAACACGAATCAGATCTAAGCCAGCCATTGCTTCCATATAGTACCGATGTAGGTACCGGTATGTAGACATCAATAACACATCAGCCACTGAGCACATGTGTTTATTCCAGGTTTCTCTGTGCAACTAATCAACGGAAGTGACAATTCCGGTGTTGTGCAAGTAACCCGGTGGGGACTTCAGGGACGGATCTGCACGCCCACTACCGGATGGACCGACAACGCTGCGCGAGTGGTTTGCCGGAAGCTGGGGTTCAATTCAGGTACGGGTGGCGGGGTGGCGTATGGACCAACCCACAGGATGAACAACCTTCCGGTGTGGATCACCACGTTGAGCTGTACTGGGTCGGAGAGTAGCCTGGAGCGGTGTGTGTCTGGAGAGTGGGGCCTCCCTACAGCCTCATGTAGCGCCAACACCGTGCTCTGCTACAGACGCAGTGAGTAATAGAAATAGTAGTAATAATAATAAATAGTAATAATAACCATGACAGTAGTATTGTAGTATAGTAGCCTAGTAATACACACGTATAATAGTAGTAGTAGTAGTAGTAATAGTAATAATAAGAATACTAATAAAGCGCTATTACTACTACTGCTGCTGCTGCTGCTGCTACTACTACAATAATAATAAAATTAAGAAGAACAAAATTAATAACAACAACAACAACATGTATCAATGATTTTCATGAATTACACAGATACGTGTGCTATTTTAAGCGATTAAAGACATTTCGCAACACTACGGTTACCATTATACGGTTCTAAAGGTCATCAGTGTGTGCATAGTATGTGACGTCAGAGACTCGCCAGACGTTTAGTTTCCAGTTTCTGGCGACTATTTATCCTGCCACACGTAAGGCAATTGTTATTAACAAATTACATTATTTGAAGGTATTTCTACACGGTTTTCCCTCCCACATAGCCTAAAAGTAATGGTAACCGTAACGGTACGTTTACGAAACCTCTCTTAAATATCGCACCTAGCGTCATAGGTGACCAGTACAAGACCTACAATCCAACATCCCTCAGTATAGGTGCCCCGGACTCTAATCTATCAACAATAAACACTTCTAGCCCAGGTGTACCACAGGTGGATCAAGATAAGGTTACACTTGTGTTTTAGTTCATTTACCTGTCCTCCTCCTCAACATTACCCCCTCTGGAGTCTGTGTCCCTCCCTACATTACCCCCTGTCCACCATCACCTCCTCTCTCGTACTTTACAGCGGGGAGGAGCACAAGTTCCGTCTAAGATGGCGGCGAAGCGTGTCGGGTTGTCTCCCCATTGTGCTTCTTTGGTCAGATGAGTTATTTTCGGGCGTAACTGTGATGCTACCTTTCAGGTAAGATATTGAATAAAACCAGTGGGAGGCTTTACATTGTTAGAGTATATACAATTATGGTCAACCTAGAAAATAAAATACAAAATTAGTATTAGTCTCAGAGAAATAACACATAACATTAGTTCAAGCGTTGCGATGCATTACGATGCAATACCACACTACTACTGTTTTTCTTTTGAATTATTTGAAAAATTGTCATAGACATTTAATCTTACTTACATTTATCAAAGGAAATTGCATGACTTTCTATAAAGATGCATCATTAACCATTGATTAGATAATGTAATTAATAGAGGAAGAGGAAAAACAAATAGTAATACGTTTGTTAATAGCATGTGCATGTACATAATATTTAAAATAATACTATTTGTGGGAACTTATTTTTTAATACTCAAGATTCCGTAAGATATCATATGAATTGCAATGCATATTCTTCGAAATAAGTTCATGATCGCATACTTACAACTTTAATTGCATTAAGTATGTGCATTAATTATGTGCATTAATTATCCTACAACTCTGTAATTCTATAACTCGTGATTAAGATGTTTAGGAAATGTAGAAATAATTTCCCACACATACCCCTGGTAAAAACGACTATAGCAGGTGAAGATTACAGGTAACTAACTATAAGTCTTGTTAGCGTTCTCCTTCAGCTCACCTGACAGGTAGATTACAGGTAAATTGCTATCCGGGATACAGTCACTTTGCAACGGCCTCGTCCCCCTCCTAATAACCAGGTACAGAGAATATTTATTACTTAAACACGCCTCATCATGTCTTGCCATGAACACGGATACGTGGAGACTCTCACATTATTTCAGGTGACTGGCCACCTTTTCTTCACTTCAAAGTCCCGGTGCACATAATACCGTCCCTCAGATTGCATGAAAACGCTCCACAACCCCGGAGGAAGCCGTGGATCTATCGGTGCATCTTATCCTCCCCAAATCGGCCTGTTTGCCTTTCAATAAGGTCGTGTAGACGACCCCTCACTTTACTGGATTATTTATTGGTTTGGACTGGAGCGCCAAATCACTCTTCATTCTAAACCCCGTGGATGTTCTATTGTGCGCAGTCCTCAGGACTCAATTACGACCACAGGATCACTGATTGCTGGTAATGGTTAAATTAAAGCTCGGCTACCGTCTCCCTCCGTTGGTTTCTATACTTATCGCAAATAATCGTTCAATGTTTAAAAGTTAATAAACGTACAAACCACTGATCAGGATTTGTGTTTAAAGCAACATTGACTTTGATGATGTTTCCAAACACAATGCATTTAGGGAAGCGTCTGGTTTCTATTGTCAGGAGGCAAAGGGCACATTTTTACAGCTGGATTAGGCACTAATGGCAACAGCTCTTTGAGATGCTTCTGAACAGTTGTCGCAGTGCTTTTCACACAAATAAACGCACTTTTTACAAACATTAGATACAGTGGTATAATCCTACTCTTATGGGTCAGCCTTTTGTCCAAAGAAACTGTCCCACGAAGATTTGTATTCTGAGAATAGTTTCATATGGATACGAGTTGCCGTTTTTGAACTTCCGCTCCACCCCTAATAGATGGAAGCTCGCCGGATAACATTTATTCTCACAACTATTATAGCATAGCCGGAATAGCATAGTACCTTGCATACATGCATGTCATCAGATTCTTAACTCTTACTTCGGATCCATAAAAAATCATAAAGTTGACATTAACAAAGAATCAGGTTGTTGATAAAGCGTGGTTCATAATGGTGAGATACTTGAATAGTAGCCGTCGACACAATCACTCTCAGTGTAACACGATTGGCTGAATTTAAATGACATAACTGATTTGAATACGAAATAAGTATTGATTAATAGTAAATGTCACGCTGAAGAGTTACAGTCGGCGGTGCTGATTTACTATTACGTTGAATTTGTGTAAAGAATGAACTTCTTCGTAATTTATTTATTTTTAAATAGACTTGTAACCTGTAACTGACGTTGTCAACTCTTCACAAGAGCGTTACGTCGAACATGAAGGTATCGTTAAAGCACCAGCTTGCTCAAGAGGCCTGAATCAACACGTGCCTATATCGTTATCGTTAAACATAGGACATTATCCACCGAAATTAAGAAAACGATAGAGCTAAAATAATCGAAATTATAGACACAGTTGCATAGAATTTCTGCATGTCAACGAAACAACATTTTTCTGCACAATTACAAAAAAAAATGCAAAACTTTCCCCGATAATAATAATAAAAACATCAATTCTCAATGCAATTCGTGCACACTTGTCATCCTTATGTCGTCACAATATGGACATTAACTGTGGAAAGAATCCTCATGTGTATTGTTCACACTGTATGAATAATTCAGATTTATTTCGGAGTTGCTCAATTTCCCTTTTTTATTACACCAATAAGACATACGTTTGGGTATTCATAATCCTAATTGTTTATCAGATACAATGTTGCAACCCCTACAGCTTGAGATGTCTATTCATGCAGGAGTCCTTGGCTAACAAGCTATCTAGATGGCATGTTCATTATACGTGTAGAAGACGTGTGCCGTATTAGAAGTGTACAGATATTACGGACAACAAGCAAAGGTCGTAAACCGGCGCGAATTGTATCACTTTACGACATAGAGGGACGACAGGTGGGTTTATGGTAGTCGTGACACTTATACGTGCATACCGTCTAGAAGACAAATGTTCCTAAATATTTCGCTGGTGCATGTTCAGGTTTCCTTTTATTATTCACTTAATAGTCGGTATTTATATGTCATAGTGTTAGATTTATTGATGTAACAAAGCCGTATCATAAACATCTTATCACATGATTTAATTGTGAACGTGAAAAGGTGAATTTTAATAAATAAAATGCCCACGCTATTGATGCATACACTAAATTAATCATTGAGAAATCGTGATGAAATTCCAGGTATGAAGTTTCCGAAATTTTAATCTTTAATTACCCTTGGGAGTTTAAGGTTACCGCAACACTTACTTTGGAAACAAATGATAAGGTAACCTGAATAGAAAGTATAGTTACCTTGTCATGCATAGTGAATGGATCTAACATTTAACAACAGCTTTAATTAATGTTACAAGTCGTGATATTAGTGAAAGATTCTAGAAACCCCAATACAAAAATAATAATTTATGTTAAGTTTAATGTTCCTCCATACTTTACATTTCTTTCGGATATGTTTATGATGTTAGCATGGTCTGCCAACATCACATCGTATTGTATTATTGTAAAATAAATCATAGTGAACAGATCACTGTGCATTTAAACATTAAACCGGTATCTTCTATTCTTCATCCTTACATATATGGCAGAAACGGGTTTTCCATTTGTACACAATACCTACTACTAAACAAAATCACTGTTTATAATATCAATTTAGTTGATTCAACTGGATTGACATGGATACGATTTTCACTTAAATGTGGCTTAAATTTGACATTTTGCGGTTAAAATAATACGTTACAGAAATTAAATACTTTCTAAATCAGTTGTAACATATGACCATTATCAATACTTTAGACATGTTTTCCCATTATTTTTATTGATTGTTTGAATTACATTATCATCCTACACAAAAGTCAAATTATCAAAAATGGAAACTCGATTGACATGTGATCATTTCAGAGGCGGAACGTAATTTCAATTGTCGGTCAGACGATGATCTATGAAACGTAAGACAGCTTGTGATTAATCTGCGATATTTTCTGCGTCGTTGTACGGTTGGTCTTTCTTGCAGATGTCGGGGAAAACAACATTAAAAAAATAAACCGTAGCAAGCGTCAATTACACTTGATGGCGGTAGGGAACGTGTCATATATGAGTTCATTTGTATCAACCCTCAGCTCTTGCGTGAAATTACACGAATGTGTCCGTCTTGCGCACTGCCGATGCCGAAAATCGACCTGTACTTCCGCTGATCATGACACGGGAGATGCGACCATTAATTCAGAACGCGGAATGTTTCGCCCATCTCCGCGACGGTGGTCAGTAAAACGATTCAGGCCGAGTGCTCATTTGTCGCTGATCAATCTCCATTATTAAACGCCACCGCGGTCTTCAAACAACACTCGGGTCAATGTTTTAACAACTCCTGCCCTTGTTTTGCAACATAGCCCTATGTGCGTTTTAATTGAACTACTACAAACAAGTGCGGTATAGTTTTAAGCGGTCCGCGATATTTGTTTTCCATCTCTTACTTCCCTTGATTGATGCTCCCATTCCAAAATGGCGACTATGGGGTCAGAGGTTGGCGAGCGCTCGTGCAGTGATGTCACGAGTTAATTGAGAGTCGGCTTATTACATGAGATTTCTTTGAAAAACCAACGTTTTGGTTCAGCTTGGCTGCTTGTCCGTGAAAATGAAGATTTTTGGCAGAAAACATAGCAGCCGGATGATTTTATAGCAAAATCGAATTGTTATCGCCGTGATCAAAGGATTGTGAAGAATTAACTCATTAATTAAATGTTCAGACATTTTATGAGTACGCTGCTTAATGGAACAAGTATGGTTAATGATTCTTGCCATACATGTAGTCCTGTGGCTATAAATAATCGCTGAACTAACGTCCGTTACGGAGATTTTAGTAACACATTTGGCGGAGTCTGAGCCTCCAGAACCATTAGTTTTATAGCAGAGATGGTAGAAATCAGGGTATTTTTTTCTGGAATCTCTCATATCCACCGTGCGACCATGTAGCGCTCTCGTAGGTGCACGATCCCCATGTATTAGAGATCGCTACGAGAGTCCTTATGGTCTCGTATAGTAGATACAAGCATTTCGAGACAAGATACCCAGTGTTTAAGATATAATCGGTACCATGGCACAACACCAACATTATTATATATTCATAGATTGCATCTGTTCCTCAGGGAATATAGTATATGGTATGCAGAGTAACCGTAAATAAACATACTAACAACCTTTTATAATCACTATCTTTAATTATCCAACTATCCTAATTCAGAAAGTAAAAAGCAGGGCCCGATATCTCTTCAGAAATTAACATAAGCAGAAACCCAGTTAGGCACATTCATAGTACTTACGAACTTCTTAGGACTTATTACACAAGTTTCGAGAATACGGGCCCTGGCCTCCTTCTTGTCAAATAAAATCAGACACAGAACTACAGACAGTATCAAGACACTACGTAACAAAAGACGATCTCTTTGACGCAAAACTGCACGGCTCGGTGACCAGTTCAAGACACGGGCAATAACAATTACAAAATCTACTTGAAGCGGACCGCTATAAACGGTAAACGCTTATCTCCGTGTTCCATCTACTCTATTGGTCGCGCAGCAGGCGATATCAGTAGATTGCCCGATGACGCTGGACATTGGATATCACACAGCGATATCATCAACTTGAGGGTTTAATTGAAGGAGGAATTAACACTAATTTAAACCCTGAGTGTACAAACGGATGGCGAAACAATCAAGCCGTTATTCCTATCGCTGTAATTAAGTTAACAGGTAATGCTGTCTGTCTTGTGAGAGAGAGAAAGGAGAATTATCAACGAGCAGGTGTCTGTTATGAGCGATCAAAGGTTTCTCTTTCGCTGGATAGCTCCATTCTGTGTGGTAATAGGCGTAGACAATATTTAGATATATCGAAACAGTAAAATTACGAAACAGAATAGCTTAAGAACATTGTAGTTAATTATAATGTATAGGAAACATCTATTTCCTCGTTAATTATGTACGGTATTGTATGATAATATTTCCTTGACCGTAATTAATTGTAACTTATTATTCCCATGATATTTGCCTTAAAATACTAAATATTGTGGGAATTGTTTTCCATTGTTGTTTTAAAGAGGATTGTAACATCAGAAATAGTTCCTGTATTATTTGTCTCTAGTAGGTTTATATGTTTTTGATAGCTTATAACTGGGTATTTCGTTACCACACGTATATTATGATGGTATATAGTTTTTAATACGTTTTCAATGGACGAAATGTATTCTAAACACTGTATTTGAGTTGTCATGGTCCATTGTTCTGCAATTCATCTTCAATCATATGAAGGTTACAAAATTGACATATGATTTTGTATTTATATGCCCACTATACACCGATTTAAGAATGAAATATATAAGAAATATCAATATATATTCCATGCAAACATTGTACCAGTTATTGTCAACCAAGAACATGCAAGTACTTGTAAATGTTTGTAAAAGTGTGTAATATGTTATTATGGTTAGAAAATATTCTATGTAAACTGTATGTAATCTCCTCTTTCATGTGAACTACAAATGTACATGGGCCTGAGGCCTACTTACATGAAATAAACTATTATTAATTGTTCTGCAATATACAGATGCAATTATATTCTTTGGATCGGGTTTAACATACCAAACATTGCGTAACGTTTTTTTGTATAAATCATCTCTTACATATGCATAGTGCAATTAAGTTGTGTAAATAGAATATGCTTAATATGCGAGGTGTATGGCAGTTGGGTTATGGGATGTCATGCTGTTTAGTAGAATCCATAATTCAAAACTGTTCTATTTTCTGTAGAAACAGTATACGCTCCATTGGGTAAGAAAAATGGTGTGACATGACATTTTCATATTAGTCATTTAAAATTATTACATACTTGTTTTTTTACTCATCCGCATTATGAATATAAACACGCACACAGTATTTAGTATGATAATGCATTCAGTCACTAGTATGAACAATGACATATGAATATAAACATCTAGATAACCATCTATTTATTGCATTCATCATAATAATTCAATATTAAATATCTCGATAACCATCTATGTATGGCGTTCATCATAATAATTCATAACAGGTTTACCCCAGAAAATATTTAAGTTCACGGTTCATTTCAGAAATGATTGGTTATGCAGAATTGAGATGGCATCTGAATAATTTCGTCTTTTGTTGTTGTTGTTGTTGTTGTGACATCTGAAGTTGAATGTACTTGTACTGATCAGGACACCTCTAGGACGCAAACTACTCGACCAGGGGTGCGTTCAAGCTAGAATACGTATCGATATGTATTGCTATGTATTGCTACAGAAGCCGCCCAGCCAGCACGCGTAGCAATACGTATTAATACCTTTCACTACGGATCTGGAGGCCGTGCGCTGTGTAGGAAAAACAATACGCACGAAGCCGTTCAACGAGCAATAAATATACTGGTTACGGGCCTATTATCGCCTGAAATATGGACGTTTTCCTGGGTATTTTTCTTAATATGTACATCAACTTCATTATACTTATTATGGCACATCTATAGGTATAATGCGACCTTATGGTATATTCAAATTTATCTGCGCCACTTCGGTTACAGCGCGAGCGACGGCAGAAAACAGGGTGAAAATAGGCCTTTTTACGTCACTGGCA
>JAUTBZ010123252.1:0-15656 GCA_032361785.1 Lepetodrilus galriftensis
CAAATTATTTTTATTTGGATTTGGGCGTTTTCAATAGCGGCGGTTTCGTAAACCAACTAATAAAAAATAAATGGCCTGATGAGAAAACAAAATATAGACCGTCTTATGACTATTAACACTCATCCTGCTGTATCAGATTAACACAGCTTATTTGGGCATCTCGGGTTGCCACCAGCAGAGAAATGGTTAATTAACCCTTTCCCTGATGGATTAGGTACACAGCTTATTTGGGCACGTCCGGTTGCCTCCAGCAGAGAGAGGGTTAATTAACAGAGAAGTATTAAATCTGTGGTGCTAGTGTAACGACAGAATGGTGCAGACCTTGTTGGTGAGGATGACACAAATGTCCATCACGGCCAGAGTGTCACTGGACGCGGCGTCCGACGCTCGTCGGTACGTGATGTACGTGCGGTTGCTGCTGCTGTTGTTGACGTTGGCGGGGTTCCCGAAGGCGGTCATGTGTACGACCTCGCAACCCGGCAGAACCTTCTCCTTCCCTTCGTACAACACCCTGGAACACGGCAGGAACTGGCTATCAACTCGTGTCATTTTCTAAGATTTCTTTTAGTTAGGTTTGGTCAATTTGTTATTTTAGGACTTATTTTTTTAATTGTCTTTATAGATGAGTAATGACAAAAAAAATTTTAACGTTTAAGGAGTCGTAGTAAAAATAGTTTAGTTTAGATGGTCTTCCAACAGCAATAATTACAAAGTAGTACAGTGCTCCCTCGATATAATGCCCTTCAATGCAGCGCGTTATATTGAGGGAGCACTGTATCAGCAAAATTGAAAGTAGACGGCAAAATTAGGGAAATACTCTGAAATAGCCTGATAATTTTGTCGGTTGCCGGCACCTATTGAAACCACTGCAGACAGTATAATTCAGCCTTCAACTTCAAAAAGATGGTAGACTTTTAAAGCCTCACTTAAAGTAAGAGATTTATGTTATATGTCCCTGTACAATCTAAGATAGCTCACAGTAGAAAGTTCTAGTGAAAAAGAATGAAAGCAAGTAATTATTGAAAAGCAACCCCAAACTGTCATCACACTGAATCAATGTCAGAAGCCATGGAAATAGACGAAGAAGAAAGTAGAGGACAAAGAAGAAACCAAACTGATAAATAGGTCCAGTGATTACTGTCTAGCATGTACAAATTACGAGTTCTGACAAAAACTGGTCACGAAAATGCAGTTTCTCATCTGCAAATGTCACTATTGTCGGTCTACAGTATGCTTAACCCTCTCCATGCTGGATTAGGCAAAAGCACTGCTCATTAGGGCATCTCCATTGGCTTACAGCAGGGAGAGTGTTAAATATACAACATTGCATATACAGTTGATCAAAAAAAATCAAACATATTGTTTTTTTAATTATTGCATATATTGTACTGTAACATGCTTCTTCCCTATATAGAAACCTAACAATAGTACACGCGGATTTGTCTTTACTATGACTGTTCAAATATAAAACAGATTATTCAAGCACAGAATATTTAAGTAGTTGTTAAGATTCATACTCCACCTCTGAACCATCAGAGTCCGATATCGAGATCAATTTCCGAATTATTGCATAGTTACGACAATCCCAGACCAATAAAGCACACACACAGACAGCAAACTGACAACGGCAATAGCCAGATATAAAAATACCACCCAAAAGACTGGGCCTTTTCAATATGCCAGCAATAACTCGCCTTCAATAATAACTCACTGGAGACCCTCTCCAGATTCTCAATGACAGGGAGAATAGATTAAAACATCATTCCTCACCTTAGATCTATCAAAAAGGGTTTCCATTTGGCATGTCGTAAGATGCATACATCGTGGGACTTTTTACTGATTTTATCAATAACAGGGAGGAAACATTAAAAAAGATTGTGCACTGCCATAGATCAATTTCAAAGGGTTTCTTCCTGACGTATAGTATGATGTATACAGCATGGGCCTTTTTACCGATTTTATCAATAACAGGGAGGACACATAAAAATATTGGCATGTAGCAAGATGTGGGGACTTTTTTTTCTGATTTTCTCAATGATAGAGATCACTCCTCATCCTAGATCAGTTAAAAAGAGTTTATAGCAAGAGGTGTACACCTGGGAACCGAGGATACATCATAAATCATTCCCCGATCAGATTAAAAGGGTTTGTAGTTAAAGATGTGTACATCTGGGGCCGCATTCTCATAACTGAAGAACTTCTTAGTCAGAAAAGATCTGTCTAAAACTGACATAAGCAGAAAATCACTTCTTAGGACTTACAAAGTTTAGAGAATAGAGCCAGCCATGGGCAGTGGTTTCAGTAGAATTGGAAGTAGGTGGCAGAGTAGCAAAAGTAAGAGGCAAAAGACCTTCATAAATCATACTTTCATCTACAAAGTAGTATCAGCAAGATTGAAAGTAGACGGCAAAATTATGGAAATACTCCGAAATAGATGGACAATTTTGCCGGTTGCCAGCACCTATTGAAACCACTGCATGGGGAATATTAACCAAGCAGATGCATTAATATTATAATAACTTCCGGACCCTAGATCAGGTTAAAAGGGTTTGTAATACATCTGGGGACTTTTTTCCCAATTTTCTCAATAACGGGAGGATACATAAATAAGAAGTTGCTCACCCTAGGTCAGTTAGTGGAGGCTTCTCCCGGGCCCGCCGGTAGCAGATGTACATCTCGGGGCAGCGTATGGAGCCGTGGTTGAGGTCGGCGGGGAATCCCGACGGGGTGCGCTCCACACAGTTGAAGCCCTTGGGCACCTTCTCACCCACGCTCCGGTTGATGACCACAATGTCTGTGATGGGGTCCTGCTTGAAGGACGGTTTGATGGCCGCCTCGTTGGTGAACTCCTCCAGGGGCAGCGGGTCGCTAGGGAGTCCCGCCACCACGAAGTAGTCCACCACACGCTTCTCGTCCATGGCACTGCAAGAAGAAACAAACACAAACATTAGATTTCCTCTAAAATTGTGGAAATTGTTTCTGATAAATTTTAACAGATTTTTCCCTAGGCTTACAAATAGTTGATTGAAAATGTAAATTGCATATATGAAAATATATTTAATACATAGCTAGTAGTGCTGTGTCTAGAACATGTGAAAGACTGAAATAGAATTACGGTATTGTAAAACTGAACTATTTAAGTGAGTGAGACTATGGAGCTTAATCTTTCAACCATTTACGACAAAACTATTCAAGTAGAACCTGAAAAATAAACTGTCCCCCCAGAGTCATGTCATATTACTTGTGGTGTAAATCTCATATTAAAAACAAATGAAACGTGAAATTCAAGTCTACGACTGTCCCTAGTGTCTTTAACCTTTTCCCTGCTGAATAAAATCAAAGTGTTCTATTTCTGCATGTGATCGGGCAAGTTAACTCGCCTTCAGCAGGGAGAGGGTTAAACTAAAAATTGAATTCAAGTGTACAGAGATACGATGCAGCAGGAGATTTGCACTGATTGTATTTCAGTGCTACGTGTCCACTAGATATTAAACTTGCATCAGTTTTCATCCTCTAGAGCATAACAGGGGTCATTTGCTTGAAGAAAGAGTCAGTTGTGCACACTTCAAGCTTCACGTAAAATGAGATAGATAAGATGTGAAACCACTGGAAATAGTCCTTTCACTAAATCCATTAGTGGTATTTTTTCCTCTCTAACTTATTTGTACGATTCATATTTTACCAGAAAAAAAAATAAAAAATTACATTTTTAATAATGCCTCCAACATCTTTTATAGGGAACACACTGAATAGGGTTATATCTCCATATGGCCATAGAACAAGCATAGACAAAGCTCGTTATGGCATCTCTGGGTGCCTCCAGCATGGAGAGGGTTAACAGTTACTGTGTGAAGATGAAACCATATTTATATAGCCTCCCCACAAAGCACTAAAAGATATGCTTGCATGTTAGCATGTTATGAACACTGTTTTCACAAGAAAACAGTAATTACATTATCAAAATGCTTTGCCATAACTTAGGAAGATTTTAAAGTAATAAGTTAAAACTTTTAAAGAAATACCCAAGTTAAAACTTTTAAAGAAATACCCAAGTTAAAACTATCATCTGACATGCAGGCAACACATTGTATGTAATTATATTTCGAGAGGCGCTTCAAATGCCATACATAATAAAACTAAAAAACTTCATTCATATAATTAGTTGCCCAGACGAAGCAATTTGAAACATTATAACGTTAAATTTGTTTCACAGATTTATCCAGAAAGATTACAGTGTTCTCATACTACACTGATGGTAATACAATGTCATATATGAAGGACCATAATTGACATTGAAATGCAGCATTACTGACAGAGCCCTACGCCAGCCGTGTGTAAACTGATAATCATGATAAAGCACCTGCTCATCCCACACAGCATAGTGGGCTTATGTACAGTAATGAACTGGGCTAAACTCTTCCTTGGGCTAATTCACACTAGTATAGATGATAACACCAGGTGCAGTGGTACTCACAGTTACAATGAAGTTAATAGACATGGTGAAATTCAACAGGAAATATTCCACATGTTATGAGCAAATCACATCATCTGATGATGTACATGTCAAAACTTTTATTTCCAAAAAAAAAAAATGTTTAAAAAAAGATACATCATGATCATATTATTTATATCTCACTCAGATAATTCTATAAAACAATTAGGTTCATTTACCCAGGGCTCCAAACTAACATTTTGAGTTACTTGCCCGCAGAGCAAGTAACAATGGCACCAAAGGTGCTAAATGTTCAAAAGTAGGTCCAATTTAAAGTGCCCCTGTACGTCGGGCATATGTTAGTCCAGAGCCCTGTTTACCCATCTCAACATCATCTCAATTCTCATGTATTGACTGTATTAAAATGAGGAAGTGTAGACATACAACCCAGATGCAAGACCTGGTGCAATTAACCCTGTTCAAGCTGCAGACAACCAGAGATGCCATACAGCAGTTATTGCGCAGACTCCAGCTGGCAAAAGGGTTAATGTTATTTCAATGACAGTGAGCTGCTCAGAATCAAGTGCACGCTACATAAACCTCACAATAGCTGTGTTTACCGTCCACAATTGGACATGTAAGACACATTTGCCCTGGCCGACACGCACACTGCTAGTGTGTTTACAGTTTACAGGACTTTGTTTACACAGCTTTTTCCCCCATCCGTCTCGTATACTAACAATTCTTCTGGAAGAATGCCTTCATAATTGTACACATAAACACTACACATAACACTACACAGACAGACAGACAGACAGACAGACAGACAGACAGACAGACAGACAGACAGACAGACCTCGGTGCCAGTGCTTTACGCAAGCAGTGTCTACAGGTCTTCTGTCAGGTGCACAGATACAGCAGGTAATTACTGAATGCTACGACGAGACGAGACTGCCGCTGTGTAGGGCTAGCACTACTGGGGCCAGCATCAGGTCAGTGCTTCTGGCTGCTAGTGAGTGCACTGCTAGTGTTGTGAAGGCCGAGTGACTAATACCACCAGTAGCATGCCTACCATACTATAGTACGCCCCACACCGAGCCTCCATCAACCCTGACCAGCATATACTCGCCAATACAGCATTACGAATAGAAAGTGAACAACAGCTGTCATAGGGATCTATCAGTCTTGGGCAATTCTTCTCCACTTACCGATAGGCATACGTCTATTGGAGGAATCTGCTTCAATGTTATTTCAACCAGTACAATGGTAACATTTTGGAATTGTGATATGAGTGATGCCGTTTCCAATAATATTTCAGTAACCTCATTACACAATTACCTATAATTATAACAGACAATGCATCCTATCATGATCGCAACAGAAAGGTAACTTTAACGAACATTGACACCGGCCCCCTGGGACAGGATTTAAACCCGGGCCCTTTGGCTCTAAAGTTCAATGTTCTACTATTGGGCCAGCACCCACTACTTTCAGTTGTCAGTATACTAAATAGGTCCATAGTACCGTTAATGCTCTTATTATTTCAAACAAGAAATAATAATTAATTCAATGAGTGGGAATTATTTTGAAAACATGAATACTGCATAGATGTTTAGAACTACATGTTTGTAATCTGATAAAAATAAATTATATTATAATTAATAAAATAAACAGATTTCACAAATATATATTCTGGTATACTATTAACCCTCTCACTGCTGAAGGCGACTTAAGTTACCCGATCACATGCAGAAATATAACACTTTGATTTTATTCTGTAGGGAGAAGGTTAATATAGTCCCTTTGTTGATAACCTACCCTTTTGTGAAGCTAGTATTATTCAAATTTTATGACAGGAATTCCAGATGACACATGTTTTACTTGTCTACATGAAGGATATATGAATATTCTCCACTATCACTACATCACTATGAACACAAGCCAACACTGCACATGTTGTAGCCAGTTTCCCTTCATCTCCACAGTCGTATGCAGCTCACTGTCGACTTGCAACACATGTACAATAACTCTTAAATCAATAACACATTCTTTTCTCCAACCTCACACTGATGTCAATCCAATAATGTAATTTATTTAACATTTCATCGTACACTCATCGCAAGCTAATTCAATAAGGTTTTTTGCCCTTGGCCATAGAATTAATAATATTATCACAGGGTTCACTGAACGGGTGATATTCTATTATCTATCATACATAGTCGTAGCTCTTCGGCCACTGTTGTTATGGATATTCTGCTATGTTCTGGTGTGTACCGGTGCATTGACATTAGTCAGCAGCATTACACGGCTTATTTAGTTTCCTTTGTTTTGCTGTATATGGTATACAGATGGTATACAGATCTACAGATGTTGTGGTGGTTATTCTGCTGCGTCAGAATTTGCATGTGGACAAATTTGAATAAATTTATTTGCAATAATAAACCAATTAGCTATGTAGCACGTGCAATTGCAAATCAATAAGTTTGACAGCCTCTGTTGAATGGGAATGTAATTCTATACCTAATTGCCTAGTAATCAAATCTGAACTAATTTACTGTGCAATTTATTATATTAATAACCCAAATTAAAATAATTAAATAATGAAAAAAAATAAAAATTAACACAAATCACGATTTGCATTTTCACTTAATTGTTCACAAATGAATTTGTATAATTTGTACCTTTGTATAAATCTGACTAATGTAGCACTATAATACCATGTCTATGGGAGTATGAGCCTCTATGACACCAAACATTTGGCAAAATCATTTTTAAACGTCTACACAACTTACTTCATGTTGTTGGAAGGATGGAGAGTTATCAGATGAACTTTATTCACACTTCACCCGACGCATCCTCATTGTGATATTGTCAATCTTCGCATCAGCGTAACATTTCATGCAGAGCACGTCTCAACATCTTGAGCATGTTGCATGGACGGAACATCCTGAAAGACAAGAAAAACCAGAGTCAGTTGAGCGTCACGTGTGCAAGGTTAAACACTGTATGCCTGTATTTACAATAGCTGACTGGGATGAGCTGCACTGGCAAGTCAGTGAGTGAGTGAATATGGAGTTTAACGTCGCTGCGGGTGGCAAGTCAGATACAGCAGTACAAGGCCATAAAGAATAAATGTGAACCGCACATTAGTCACCATCACCGACTCAAAACATGTAAAACTTTTGCACTGTAGTTGAGCATAGAAAGTTGGAGATACTGCACAGACATACCAGAACATATCTACAGTAACTCCACCAGCTTGCAGTGTGGCAGTTAATCAATAGTCGTTGGTATCAATGTCATATTAAGGCCTTCCTAATGTGTTGCCATATGCATCTACAGATACACAGAGATTTCACCCAGGGGGAAGTTTGATTTAGAAACATGACATGGAAAGCCGGTTACAATTTGCAATTTAAATCCTAATAGATCTATATTTATGTCTTCCTGATACAGGAATACAAGAAAAGTCATAAATATTCATCAATACATGTTTATACATAAGGAAGTACCGGGGATGTGTGCCAACCTTCCTAAAACAAAAAACAAAATAAGCTCATGCATGGATACCCACTGATTTATTTTTATTGCCCGATCGGCTTTGCCTTGTTTATGGATGCGAGTGTAAAAATATGCTCCACCAATAACAACACTTACTCCATGGAATGCTAAATTGTTTGACAGAACGTATGCATAATGTACACGTCAAGATGTTTTTATTGATGCAGACAACGAATTACGGTCTGGCACGGTTCCAGAGAATGCGTTGATTGGTACTGGAGGCTGGCCTTGAGAAGAACATAGTGGTCGTAGTAGTAGTAGTAGTAAGCATGGTAATAGTAACAACAGGGTCAGAGTTCAAGTCTACTCATACCCTAGAGGTGCCTGCATGTGTGCATGGATCCTAAATGTCAATATATCCAACACAGAATATAAACTGAACTCGAGTAATTGGAGACATCCTCCCGTCAAGAATAAACAGCGATATGTATTCATAGCGGATCAAACCCTTCTGCTTCAAAGTTCAAACAGTCTAAAAATCAATGGCAATGTTTACCTTACAATTATGAACGACAAGAGCATCGGCAGTCCTTTTCCTCGGCAGCAACATCGTTGCTAACATAATCAAGAAAACCGCAGAGCATTTATCAGAGTAATCCACAAATTCCAAAGCAATGAGTTTACGATTGTATCCACGATAATCGAGTAGAGAACACGGAATCAAGTGAAGCGCTAAGTAGTGCGGTATGATTCACCCGGTATACAACAACAAAGGCCCCAGTCAGTCAGTCAGTCAGTCATTCAGTCGGCCGGCCTAGGCAGAACAGGTCATCATGAACCTTGAGAACGGCATACAGACAAATGCAATTTGACCTGACCGGTAATACAAGGTGTACTGAGCATCACAGAGCTCTCAATAACAGTCTCCCACCCACCACTGACCCTTTCAACTTCAAGATGCAATTGCGATTCTCCGTAACCACGGCAACGCCGACATCAAGACTGACAATGTCTCGGTACTCCCGATTCCCCCGAGGCATGTACAGATTCTACACGAGAGAATCAACAAGTAGCTCAAATGTGCACTCGTGGCGCTATTAATAAAGCAGATGTAGGTCGCCTGACATATTTGCTCCCGCCACCAGTCCTATGATGTTTGTACATCACCAGACTATTGGCACAGACAGCAGACCTGTTGATGAACGACACGGGCTGTCTAAGCTGGCTACGGAAACAATGTGTTGTCGCTGGGTGCAGCGCGCCTCTCTGCTGTTGAGCAATGTGCAGCTGCACGGCGTAGTACAATGGACTGCACCCAGTACAGCCACAGGAACAAGTAACAAGTAGCGATCTCGACTCATTAGGCCCAGGGTCAGTGCTAGTCATAGTCGTACAGGAGCTGGAGCATCATTATTAAATTAACCCTCTGCCTCTTACATGCACCAGAGATGCTTATTATCAGGACAAGACCATGATTAGTCCAGTAGAGAGAAGGTTAACATTGTTAAAGGTCTCGCTTGTATTATTGCGAAGTGAAACAGGCCGAGAGGAAATGTAAATTGTACGTTGACAGAATTTGAATTTTGTTTGCTCTTTTCAATTGTGAGTTTTCCTCAAGATCCAAGCAATATCACAGTGACCTGTCTAGATATAGGGAGAACTACACAATCTTCATGTTGATAGCCATGGCTGATACTGACAAACTAAAAACAATTCATAAATCTGATAAATGTCATAAATGTCTTCCGGCACAAAACAAGCAATTTTATTCATAATATTTAATCATTAAAAATACATTTTAAAAACTCAAGCCACACGACAGATTTATTAACAATTTATGGTACTGAAAACCATCATTGTTAATAATAATATTGGCTACTTCGAATTATTCCCCTTGACAGTGTTCCGTCATTGTTGCTTTGTGCAATTCCTATTCACCCATCACAAGCTTTACCTGAAAGCAATAGGCCATGGCTAACCACGATCTCGCTGCAGGCGACCAGGGGTGCCGTATTACGAGGAAGCATATATTAATCTAGCAAGGACAGAGTATTAATACAATCCACGACTGTGGTCAGGAATGATGAGCGTCCATTACAATAAAGGACCGCTCTCGGACATATCGGGTGGCAAGCAATCACAGACGAGACACGCGAGCCGTCATCCAGTGATTGATGATAAATGATAAGCACAACACAGATGACAGAGATGGTGGGAGGTAAAGGCATGGGAATCAATGAAGGAACAAACACTAGCACTAGCACTAGCACTAGCACTCTCACAGAGAAGCAATCTAGTCTCATTGTACTGCGCACAACATGAAGGAAGGACGATCCATATCCGTGTCGGGTGCTACCAGCTTGTTTGCTTTTAACTGTTTGAGTATTTCAGCAATACATGCAGCAAACTGCCAGGGTTGGAACTTAACTTTAAAACGTACTCGCCCGAATAATGATATAAATAACAAAACATGAAATGTGTACTCTTCCATAGGACACCTTTAACATTATGAGAAATGTATCTGGCCGCCGGGCGAGTGGGGACTTCTAACCCTGAACTGCAGTGCCTGCAAGCCACGGCTGATACTGAAATACCAAGGATGATATCGGCTATCTATCTGCTCCGAAAATGGAACATACTGTAATTACCCTAATAATTCGAGCAGGAGAAATTAATTAAATTTGTAGCTATTTGAATTATTAGAGAAATAGTAAATTGAAAATTATTGGTGCAAAGTATAATTATGCACAACCAAATTAAAGTATAAAATATTGTAAACGAAATGGAAAATAACTGAATGATTTCTTTTTAAATAATAACTTATTTTGTTTAAATATATATTTGGAAAAAAATTAGTATGTTGTGATTTACCCAAAAAATGGTCATGTTCATATTTTTAGGATCAGAAAAATAATATTTTCAGAGATTAATTTATGTGTTTGTACTTATATACTAGGGTAATTATGGTACTTTCAATGTTATCAGATGAAGATGGCCACGATGATGGCATACATATTATCACAATAGGTATCACAGCTGCTGCTGTCAACTGTACTTATATTCATATATATTTCAAATTAAATGCCATCAAACAGATGTTTTTGATTGATTCAGTGCTTTAGTACAGATACTATGATAAGGCCTGTATGTTGGTGGACATATAAATGTACATGGCGACACCTGCAGCTATCATTACACCACGACTGTATAACACAGGATGTATCATGTATGTAATGGATGAAAATAGTGGTGCATTGATGAAATTAATTTCTTAATATTTGTCAGCATTCTCAAAAAAGTCAACGTTTTATGATTAGTGGAAATTCGACTCTTATCATCGATTTATTAAAATAATGTAAACATTGATATCTCCAAGATTTCAATACTTACGAACATGCAAAATACTCGAAAGTCAAAGTGAAAGTCATGGCAAATTTTTAAAAAAGGAAGATATTTCAAGCTCAGAATTCCTCTGTACTGCTAAAACTATGTTAAAAATGTCACAAGCAGTCGTCGCAATCTTACCTCACTTATCCTCTGCCCATCAGGCACGTTTGACATATTTCACAAACTGTGGCATGCGCCACTTCAACAACAGGTCGCCCAGCTAATGCTAGCAGTAGCAGGTTTACATGTAACGTAGCTAATGAGCTGACACTAGGACATGACACAAGGACAATGTGTACAGCCAGCACCCATCTGACCAGTGACTCGTATTGTGGGTCAGACACTGGTAAATCCCTCCCCACTTCACTGTACAGTAGTTACTGCGTGATGAAGTGGACAAGAATGTGTCTTGCATACTACACATGCTCTTGCGGTCCATTTCACGAAGATGACATCACGCTGGATTATGCCTTACACTGAATGAGGCCTGGAGGCACTCAGATAACCACCAAAGCTTTCTCAGTAACATAGCCAAGTGTAACAGTCAGATAACCACCAAAGCTTTCTCAGTAACATAGCCAAGTGTAACAGAGTAATGAGAGAGAAGTAAAGTTAGGTGGGGACATTTTAATGACGCAAACTGAAACTTATCCAAACATCTGCGACTGAACAACCTATTATTGCTAATACAGGTATTTTGTACAGAGGGGTCCCATCTTGGGAATTCCCCATCTAGCCTGAACAAATCTATGCGTTATGTCAATGGACTACTTCGCCTGCCGCCACAATAGAGAACGTAGGTGAGCTGTCAAGTGAAGTGGAACGTCACATCACAAACACATGGGCCAACAACTCGGCCAATCCCAACACACAACAACATACTGTAGATATACCTATACAAAATAGATGTACCCGGCTACATGGAAGTGAATGAATGTTGGTAGGCCAACAACAATGAGAAGGACTACGTGGTGACAATACATATAATAACTTGCAGGTACTTACTATTGCTCAATGGTATTGTAAATGTAATAAATAAATTCCTAAGAGCAAACCACACCCATTTTATACATCAAGAAAAATGCAGGATTTCTTCTTATGCTATTTGCATCACACATTCACAGAAGCGATAACGCTATATTATCACCATTCATATATCTTAGGATAATCAGGATCTGATGATCGTGATCACACAGTCACCAGTACAAATAATTTTTTTCAAACTTGAATATCTGTTAAGTATTAGTTAACACGTCCAGCAGTTGGTAGATCAGGCATTAGCTTTGAAATCTCATAAAACACAAAGTTACATCAGGTTCCGACTGCCTTAGCCAGATTGCCATAATGATATAAACCGAGATTCCTCGTCACTTCAACCTAGGCAATAATTATTACCTACTAATAAAGTTATTAAGATTAGAAGAATAATGATTAACGAAGCTAAAACGATAATACTAGTAATAAAATAAAATAAATAAATCCCATTCTACCAGAAATATTGTATAATGTGCAGGACTACTAGTACTGCGATCTACCGATCACAAAATTGACGACACAAATCATTCACACGTCACTCACAGCATATCAAGAGTACGTCACTTGACACTAATACTTACTAATCTGATCATTGAGATTAGACTCCGTCCACTGCCACTCACAGGAGCATGAAACCAGACACACAGCAGGTATGCCGCACCTCGCTCAACTAATTGGGTCTGGGACAGCTTCCACAATACACCTCCACACCCTGAAGACAATACACCTCCACCCCCTGAAGACGACACACCTCCATCCCCATTAACAATACCTCCCAATCCCCATCCAAGATACGTCTCCAATCCCACCACAATCAATTTAATATATTCTCCATTGCAATCGCTGACTGTTTGTACAAGTAACAGAACTACGTACAAGGGCAATCGCCAATGTAAAGAATCTCACTTTCCGTGTTTAATAAGACTGGCAGACAGAGTCGCGATGGCCCACTTTAATTAACTGCCTCCCCGTGCCACAGTGACTGACTGTACTCGTGTGGGTCATACAATCAAGAAAACGTTAGCCCATCAACTCATAAGGACTGTTGTACAAATATCAAGACAAATTGATTACTTCGGTAAACAGGGTAGGCGTAATACATGCCAATGACTCAGTCTGTGAGTGTATGATTAATGAGCACCAGACGCTAGCTAGCAAATTGTGATTTATTTATTTATTTATTTACTATGATTATTCATCGAAAGTAAACCTGGTTGAGATTACACCTTAGATGTCGTAACTTCAAACTGATTTCCATGTTTACTTTAGAAAAGCCATCATTATCACTCCATAGGCAATAATTATTTTTTGCCTTAAATTACTGGTCAGTGTGCAGTGTGTGTGTAAGTAGTAGGGGTGCCACGATTCGCGATATGTATCACGATACCAGGCTCACGATACGATACATATTGCGATTAATTTTTAAAGAACTTTGGGAAGATTTTCAGTAATCATGTTATATGAAGGTCATTATTTCTTAAAATATCCAGTACAAATAAGTCAGTCATGAAGAGAACATTTGCAAACAATATGTTTTGTTAACAAAACACTTAAAATCCTTGTGAAAAATACTGAAATCTAACTTTAAACTCAATAAGAGCGGAAATAACCTGTTAAAATCAGGAATATTACTAAAACAAATTGATCTTAACATGTATTTAAAAATCGATTTACATTAAAATTATGAATCGATTCACAAAGACAGAATCGTGTATCACGATATAAGAGGTAAAATCGTGACACTCTTAGTATAGAGTATACATATCCTGAAAGTATTGCTAAGACACATTGCCAGTGTTCGTTGTAGGATGCTTGATGAACTGCCAATCCGCTGATGAGCATTCAGGTGTAGATTCCTTTGAGCCTATGTCGGACCCGTTCATGTGGTACAGAATATATTAAATCATACACACGTCTAGGCGCCATTACGGATATTCAAACTACCGACAAAAACACGTCAGTAAGAGTATCTAGCCGTGACCTTCCTCGAACCAAACACGGAAATACTGCGGACCTCTTTGAACCTTGATGGAAGGATTAGTCTAAGATTTCAAGATGGCCGCCAAATCTGGCTAAGAACACATGCGGCTGACCTGGGTCAAGCCGTCCATTGAGGAGGATTACCAGCTGAGTGGACCAGCGCGGACGGGGGAGCCGCACCTGCGGACAGCAGCTGGAGAGCTTGTAGAACACACGCACCGACGTCACCGACACACGACACCGTCTGCTGACGTCTGATGTACTCACTTCTGCAATGCCTCGGCATCTGATTGTTCCGAGCAATGGCGAGGCCAGGAAAGTTACACGTGATAGTTAAGTTGTGACAACGCATGTAGATGCTGAAGACACGTGCATGATAATTGTCATTGTACGGGTAGGAAGGAAGACAAAATAATGATAACTGTGACAGCATATAGATGCTGAAGACACATGAATGATAACTGTAACAGTACTTCACGTGGTACTAATCGACGTGCGCTATAAGTGACAAGTTGAATACTGTTGACACAGGCATATAATGGTACACAACTATAACAGTACGGGAAGGTACTGTACATGTACAGAATACAGATGTATGACATCGATAATACAGCGAGTATAATATAGTAAACCGTCCCTAGTATGATACTTACCTTCAAAGTATGTCACACAGTACGAAGACACATCATACCTCCTGATATTATAGTACCGTATATATGTGCATTATATCGTATCATTGTATGTTGACAATCTATGTAATGCGTTCCAGAACTATTAGTGTATCCTCCTAACATCGTATACGTATTCCTCCTAATCCTCTACACATTATTTGATATACCAGAACATTGGCGGCCGTCAATTACTCGTTATACCAGAACATTGACTTTTACACAGAATAAAGGCAATCCGTCAATATTCAACACGATTGATACAGACAATTTGCTCATTTGTTTTCTCGACACGCACATGTACAGCTATGGACTGAGATAAACTTCGCATTCAATGGGATATCATTTTAAGACAAAGGTTGTCCGTCTGTCTACCGACAAATGAGATTCAGCATGCAATAACAGGACACGCTAAATCTAAATCCTACACCACTGGTCACAGAGGTACTCGATTCCATACTCGCACAACATGAACATAGCTTATACATTGCTGCGATAGCCAGTGTGGTCTGTTGTACATAGAACAGTACAGGTCTAGCAGGAACCTACCAACATATCAACTACCGGGATATCTACAGATTAATATCAAAATTAATATAATCCAAATATCGCCAACACCATTATCTCTCTCTCTATCTCTCTCTCTCTCTCTC
>JAUTBZ010123263.1:0-15656 GCA_032361785.1 Lepetodrilus galriftensis
GTCAACGCATTCTATTGTGGCGGGAGCCCAGTTACAACTATTGTAGCGCTACAAGAGCGTCGTGCAACGGGCTCCTGTGGAACGGGCCTCTGTTCTACATGGCGGCTCCACTCATCGTTAATAATTAAGACGACGAAAAGCATGAATTAAAGAAGTGACAAATTGAACACGGCTTGGGAGACTTGCACGTCATTGGTACATGTTATGATGCTGTATGAATAACAAACTACCCAGCACTCGTATCCAACTCATCGCTTCTTTGAACAGAAGGAAAACTGATTGTGATGCGCACACCACTGAATTCACGTGTTTAACATGGCCAATACATAGTAATCACAAAACACGTATATATACACACACATTTCAAAAACTCTCTGTCAAATATAGGCTTTACACATTTAGTTATCTAGTCACTATGTTGTGGTACAGGAATAGTAGATATACATGTATGTGAATAGTTCATACACAAAAATAGATGAGCACATTTCCATCAAAAGATTTGTATTTATGATTCCTCAGGATTGTACTTTGTCAACACCTAAGATAATGCTCAAGTACGAAAACAATGATAAGAAACAAAAAGATAACAGAAAAAGTTTCCATAAACTGTTCAAAACTTCACCGAGTGCACTTTACAAACAATCAAAAAATTCCTTGGCAATTTAAAAGACAGTGCAAATAAGATATCAATAAGATATTGGTTATTATTTTTGTGTATGAGCTCTTTACATTCCCTTAACAATATACGGTAGATAAGTTGTAGCATTGGGTGACAATAAATAAATTCACAGCATTCCTTTATGAAAAGAACACATGATCTCTACCACTCTATGCATTGAGCAAATGACTAAACAAAAACTTGAACAATGATTCAACGTACTTGTAGGAAACTCCTCGGCAATCAGGGACTCAACTGCTCTGTAGCCATCCTAGCGATTGGGACTCAAATTTAACTATATCCATGACAATGACCGTGAACGGGTGCTCTCCATGTCTATACTAGCAGAGGATAAAGTTAAGTCTTAATAAAAGTCATTGGAGGTAGTCAGGTACTACGGATGTAATTATATTTATAGACACAATATTTTCAGTAATGTAAAAAAATATAGTACTTTTTATTTTTATGTTTGGATGCAGTCTAATACTTTAGGTGCTCATTACAAAACGTAAACATAATTCAAAAAGTTCTAAAAAAAAATGTTGTTCTTCGACAAAAATATCTCACTTATACTAACCAGAATGCTAACTATTGATGTGACAACACAGGTGTTGCCGTTATCTTAACCTATTTGAGGTAAAAGATCATAGCCCTGGAACAGATATGTTGGGTCAATGTATCAACTGCCCTATCATGATAAACAAGATTTGACTACTAACGAAAGCTAGAGAGCGCCACATTCTAGGTGATGTCAAGGATGACACATGATCCGATATACCGGGTAATTTGTCAAATATTGCTTCCTTTATCACGTGTACATTCCTATCATACTATCATACTAAACTGAGAAAAGAATGACAAAAGTTATCACAAATTATTACACACACAAATCGTCCAGTTGTTCATACAAAATATCTTTCAATATGAAATTAGTTTCTCATGTCTCTGGTGCTTTATATTACACAAACACGTCATCATAGACCATATAATGTAGAATATGATGAGTCAATTCAATCAGTGAGAAGGTGGATTCTACACAGATAGTGGAACTTGTACATGTATGATTCACACGGAATATTGTTAGCAAAAGCGCTTCACACATTTGCTTGAAAAAAAAGTCCATCACAACTCAAGTTTCAATAGAATGCACAGTGACAGAAGAGACACACAGTGTATACAGTGATAGAAGAGACACACAGTGTATACAGTAGAAGAAGAGACACACAGTGTATACAGTGACAGAAGAGACACACATTGCATACAGTGGAAGAAGAGACACAGTGTATACAGTGACAGAAGAGACACACATTGCATACAGTAGAAGAAGAGACACACAGTGTATACAGTGACAGAAGAGACACACATTGCATACAGTGGAAGAAGAGAGACACATGGAATACAGTGCGAGAGACAGGGCTGTATAGCTATCCTCTGCAAAACAAACGTTAAGTCGGAGATCACTAGCAGTAAGCAACACCAGCTCATTGACAATGCATGCCAAAGTTTCAGCCATACGCGCTAATATTTCACGTCAATGTTTCACTGATGCATACCAATGTTTCAGCCATGCATTCCAATGTTTCAGTCATGCATATATCTTTTCAGCCATACATGGCAATGTTTCAGCCATGGCTGCTAGATTAATGTTTCATGCCAATGTTTCAGCAATGCTAACCAATGTTTTGGCAATGCATGGCAATGGAATCCCATGACAGGGATGAGACAACATTTTTGGTTTAACATTCAAATGTCATAAGTACACGGTCAGAAAGAATTGTGATCGGTGTGTGCCTTGTAGTGAGATGTTCACATCTAATTATATATATGATCAGTTGGTGTTTTCAGTTGGTGTTTTCTGACATTTTTCAAAGTATTTCACTGGCAATGTGTTTGTGGTCGGAAGAGGGAGTGAGTTATTTATTTCTTTTATGTCACAGCGGGAATCTTTCACCCTTGAGCGACAAGGAGAACCTGCGACAAGTAGGCAAATGGCAAGTTCCTTAGTGGCATAACAGTAGACATCACGTGTGCCACGCCCGAGATTCAAAGGTACCATGTCACGAAGCTGAATTGTTCAAATAGTCAAACATTTTATATTATCACAAGCAAAACATCCACTATAAAAAATATTACAACAGCTTGTAGTAAAATATAAGACCATCATAATTTTCGACAATGCAAAGGTAAAACTATCATCATTGTTCACAGACGCTATGAAGCCATACAAATCATAATTTTATCCTAGAAATTGTACGCAAGTGACTTGCTCTGCCGAGATTAAATGCAAACCCTGCACTGATGAGCCACTGCCGGGCATTTGACTATGCAACACATCACCTTTGAAGCATACAGCATGCAACAGTGCCACTCGCCGAAAGTCTTTCTTTTTTTTCAAAAGTGAGCAGAATCGCCTCCTCTGCTCACAGAAGTTGCAGAGTAGCCTCCCTTGTTTGCAGAAGTAGCAGAGTAGCCTCCCCTGCTTGCAGAAGTAGCAGAGTAGCTTCCCCTGCGTGCAGAAGTAGCAGAGTAGCCTCCCCTGGTCACAGGAGCCGAGCGCGTAATCACATACAGCTGGGACTGGCGCCGACGGACTGAACAACGGCAGCGCAAACGGACGAAATAAGTTATCACAGCATACAGTAAGTTGATGATCACCAATCAGCAGGCGGTATACATATGTACAGTTGCATCCTAGTCCCTCACATCGCCAACGTGCTCCGAGCCAGACACACCACGCAATGTGTGTGGGGTAGTGGAGTGACGACGGCTGGAGTGTCGTGAGTAGGAGGGGGGGGTTAGACCAAAACAAAAAAGGCGGTGGTCAGTCTGTGCGCCACACAGATGCACCAAGGTTTTGTAACACAGGTCCGAGTGGTGTCGGCGGCCGGGCGGCTGCTATTTGCGCTTCGGCTTCATGAAGCTCTCCTCCTCCTGAATCTCTTGTCGCAGCGTCGACACCTTCTCTGTGGACAGAACACACGGCCGACGTTCAAATCCCAAGTGTATATGCTTTACAACAAAACATGGCAGAGACCGTGATCACATAATATTATTCCAGTTTAGATCATTCCTCAAGATTACGCAGCTCTTTTTACTCAACTAAGTTTTGTTCACAAATCACTACATAAAAATTTGAGCTTCAGCATGAAATCGTACTCAAAACGTGTCATAATATTGGGGCCAGGGGCTACAACTATTCTAAGGTCAACACTTTCTATTGTGGCGGGAGCCCAGTTCCAACTATTGTAGCTATAAGAGCGTCGTGCAACAGGTGCCAGAACAGTTGTAGCGCTACAATAGTTGTAACTAGGCTCCTGCCACAATAGAAAGCGTTGACCTTACAATAGTTCTGAGCAACGGGGTCCTGATCTAGTGAGTGCATTATTGTTTTACGTCACAGCAGGAATCTTTCACCCATACGTGACGAGATTTAATTCAAGAGAAACGGTCGCCTCTTGCCTACCTTTTAGTTCAGTCATAGCCTTGATCTTCTTGGTCAGCAGTGCCTGTAGTTGCTTGGAATAGGCTGTGAAAGAAACGTACGTACACGATTAACACCAGATCCATGTCACGTTCAGAGATAGAAACTAACTTTAAAACTTAATAGCCCAAATAGTGATACAAATAACAAATTATATGAATTTCTACTAGCCTTTAGGATACCTTTAGCATTGGGAGAAATGGCCCGGACTAGCGGGCTAGTGTTAATTTCGATCCCTGGCTGTATGCATTGCCTAATACCACTGGGTCCGTATGCACAGACATAGTTTAGTTAAACCGTAGTTTAAGGATCATACCGACAGTGGTATAACTTGTCGCTTAAACCTAGTTTAGCCTAAACTGTGGTTGAACTACGTTTGTGCATACAGACCCTGGAGTTTGACCAAAAGTATCCTCTCAGTTAACTACAGCTGTGCTAGATCCACATGTATTGCTCAGACGGACAACTCACCTTCAATGTCGTAGTCCACCTCATCCGTAAGTTTCAACAGCTTCTTGTCTTCCGCCAACCACTTCTGTGACATCTGACAACAAAACAATGTGATCATCACTGAGTCCCCACCTCACATTTTTTTAAGTTTCTAATTTTTCCCCCCTTTCAACCAAAGACATTCTGCTCCGAATTCCAACACTCTACCATTACGCTACCACCATTACCTCACATAGTACTGTTAATCACCAATCTAGCAAGGGTTAGAGATATCCAACATGGAATTTACAATTGATGATGACGACTATTCACCGACGCTGAAGGGTAAAACTGACTGTACTGAGCAGTAATGGTACCTCGATAATCTTGCGATGGTCGTCCATGACTTCGTCTTCCTGGTCGTTCATCTTGTTTATGACAAGTTGATGACTCATCAGTTCCTCCGATACTTCCTCTTGCTGCAAGAAGACGCACAGTTACAACCATTATTGTATGTGTTTTCATTATACACTCAATATATCAGTTTGCTAATACACAAACAAAACCGTGCAAAATGGTCTTATGTACTGTAATCCCTGTGGGAGTTGGACATCCTGAGTAGTGTGTTCAATAACTACCATTTGTGAGACTTTCTGCCAACATTTTTCTCAGGTTGCTCTTGCTCTCCATAATTCACAAGATTGTACAAGCAGTCGCGAGATTTCTCCACTGCTTGCTATTATTGACCACAACTCTGGTCCAGAATGCTGGATACAAACTGAGCCTTCTGCAATCACGGAACACTCACATTGGACGTCTTGAGTAAGGCGAGATCGCTGTTCTGCGGCGACATAGAGCCGTACGCCAAGTTCTCCGACTGCGCGATCCCTGCCGGTTTGCCTTCCACGGGGCCTCCAGGCCCCAGCTCTTTCACTCTGGAAAACAAAGGGTTAATACCAGGTCAGCAGGGAGGAATATTTCGTACACAACATTAGTCAGGAAATTCGGCCAGCCGCTTTTAAGCGTTGTACGCTGGTCATGTGATGGTTGGCCGAGATTCGCCTGTCTACAAAGACAAGCGTAACTTCTGAAGACAGGATTACTGGCGAGGAATCGTTGTGTCAAATCTAGCCAGCTAGCCGTCAGAGGTAGCTTACCAGCATACGCCAAACCTCACTGCTTTGCAAAACAAGCAGCCATAATATCACAGGACTGCCAAATTTGATGAGTTACTTCCCTTGAATGTGACCATTTTCTGAGGCTGCCAGAGGAAGTTAAAATTCATTGCTAACCAAGTGAAGATGATTCTAACACAAAAACTGTGTGGAGAATGCCGACACGACTCACCTGTCTGCGTAGCGCAGTGTATTGAGTGTGTGTTCACAGCACGACATGCCCGGCGAGATCATGGCGATCTGAAATACACGGTTGCAGTGTCACTGATAATACATCGCAGTACATGACGATCATTTCACTATATGGCATCCTAGTCACAATTGAACATTAACTCTTTCCATGCTGAAGGCAACCAGATATGCGCTAAAGAGCAGTGTATGTGTCTAATTCAGCAGGCAGTGTTGAACTAAGTATAGAATAGGGTGGTATTTCATTGCCCAGATATTAAAAGTAGGAAATTAGGACTCACTGACATTGCATTAGTTTTTGATTGATTGATTGAATTAATGTTTTACGTCGCGGCAGGAATATCTCACCCATAGGCGACGACCATTGCATTAGTAAATGGATGGATGGGTGGATGGATGGCCCCAATAGCCGCACACATCTACGTACCATGCACGTTCTTGACTTCTCTCCAATGAAAGAATCTCGTAGAACCTGCGTCAGCTTGCTAGCACGGAATGGCAAGTGGGATCCCTTCCTCCCCAGCGCACGAATACACTCCTGTCAGAAGCAAAATACAAGTAGAAATATATCTGAATGTATGGCACATATTTTGCTTTGTTTGTCAACTTATCTGGCAATAAATATAAAAATGAGATGTCCATATACCTCCGTAAATACAAGTATACTGGAGACAATATGTAGGTAATACAAATGAGAATATGTCAGAATATTTGTGGGCGACTTACTTTTAGTGCTAACAGACTCTTGTTTATCTCGGCACCCTCCATTCTCGTCTGTCGATCAGAACTCGACGTGTCTGCCCCTCGCTCATTTCCTGAACACAACACAACAGTCCATCAGGCACACCTGCCACATTACATACAACTCAGTCAATTATTGTGTTATGCCACAGCGGGAATCTTTCAACGATATGTGATGCCATATTACATAGAACATGTTCATAAAAATAAAATACTCAATTTGCCTGCCATGTTAGGTACAAGTATACACAGGTTACCATGTTACCGTAGTGTTTATTCAAAACAACAACTTACCTGCCAGATCGATGAGAGAAAACTTTCCAAATATCTTGTTGTTCCTGAAAATAAAACATAACTTCTGATGAAATCCAACCCTCGGGGTTTTCTATGAATACCTAAAGTGAGCGAGTTTTGTTTTACATTGCAGCGGGAATCGTTCACCCATACCCGATGAGGAATACCTAAAACAATATAGACTTCAAATAATGACACATACAGTATTTCTAGTGAGTATTATCTACAAGCCACTTCCATAAAGAAGACATGGCACCGAGATTATGATTTCATGCAAGCTCAGATTTGATATGGGGATTTGTAAAGAAACTTTTGAGGTGAGTATGTAAATGTAATCTCGGGGCCTGGTGATATCATGACGTATACATTACCTCTTCCTGAGAATGATCTGAAACACAGCGTGTGACCTGGATGAATGCTGATTGGCCGACGTTTGACCTGACGTCCTGCAACATAACATAGCGTCCATGTATTTACCATGTCAACATATTTACCATGTGAATGTACTGGCAATGTTGAATTACCTACAGTGTCAATGTATTTACAATGTCGACACATTGCCACAACAATAACTCAAATCATATTTATTTTATTTTATTTTTAATTTGGGTTTAGAGTTCAGTTCAGAGTTTAGAGTCGCTTTCTGGAATCTTTCACTAATATCATGACTTGTCAGTTTAGGGCCGGAGGAAAGCAGCAACATCCGTAGCGCTGAATGTTGCAGTAAACCTGCGAGCTCTGGCTGGTACTGACAGACCCAAGATGACATCTGCATTGCCACTCTACAGACAGCGTGTGAGCTGGACTGCGCGGTGGAGGACGTACCTGACGTTGTTGCCGTGCTGGATGAGCTGTAGCACCTGCTCGGACGTGTGCACCGTCTCCTCCTTCAGCCCCACCACCTGCACCTGCTGCTTGTGGTCCTCCAACACCCGCAGCTTCACCTTGTTGTTCAGCAGGTCAAACACCTGCAACACACAACACCAGAGCTGCGTTCAGGACACAATACTTTTTGCTACATAGCGCTACAATAGTCGTTCAGCCAACACTGGTAGTACTACGTAGTACTACTTTTTGCTTCAAGAGTTGTAGCTAGCTATGCATGGGAGTAATGTTTGAATTTGGGTCTGGAGCGGCTTTCAAGATTCTTTCACTAATATCACAGTTTGTCAGTTTTATGGCAGGATATAGCAACACCTGTAACACTGAGTGTACGGTAAACCTGCAGGCACTGGCTACCACTGACAATCCAAGGGTGCAACTTGGCTTAGGTTTTCAGTTCATTAACGGTCTAGGAACTGGGCGAGACTTGTTACAAGTACAGCTTTGACAAATTACAACACACACCTTCCCACTGTAAATTTCAAAGAAACTTGCGCCCACAGTTAGGTCCAGCTTCTTGTATCGAGAGTTAATCAACCGGAAAACGTCTTTGGCTGGAAAGATAATAAATGGGCATATATAAATGATTACAGCCATGACTATCGAGGTGAGGGAGTTACTGCAATGACAACGTTGGCTATGCACACAGACCTGCTAACAGATAGATTCCTTTGGTGCAGTCCTGCTGTCCTTTAGCTGAGAAATCTCCTCCCATCGTCTGAAATAAATTATCAATTAGCCGATGATATTTATCTTCATGTGGACTTGGAATATTGGTCAATACTATTTTCAAATTGAGTCTGAGTCTGAAGAATCATCATTAATATTTGTACGAAACAATGACTAAAATACCACCTGGTTATCCAGATTTCAACACCAATAATGCAAATAAAAACTCACATGTGTTTTCCCACTGCCTGTCTGGCCGTATGCAAAGCAAGTGGCCATTCCTCCCTCAAATATACACTCTACTAGCGGCTTGGCTGTGTACCTGGCAAACACAGGAGACAGCAATGACCAATGAGACATCAACTGAACATAGTTATCAAAAATTAACACATTAATTTTACATTCATCAATACACATCTAAGTACAATATTAAACTGGAAATGATGCTGAATCGCTTAATAATGACATGAGCTTGTTCTTAATTTTTCGATAATATTAGAAAATTCAACTAATACAGACAGATTCCATTGTCGGGTTACAAAGGGAGATAACTGTGAGTTGCAAGAGATGCTGTGCAGGAAAGCGAGGAATACCTGTAGACCATGTCATTTGTGACGGAATCATCGAAGGCGTAGTCGAATCTGAAAGTCTGGTTCTCCAAGTACTTGGTGAGATCAACCTTGAGCTTGGGCTCGTGGACAATCATGTTCCCTTTGTTTGGAATGGTGACAACATCCACTTCACTGCGGGCGTTTTCTGTGCAAAACAATTCAATAGCAGTAAGTAGCGGAATTCTTTCAAATAATGATAATTTGCAAGGAAATGATAGTTTTTCATTGCCACAGAAATTATTTTGTTCTCCCTAGGCACTGGAAGGTTAGCAGGGTTAGAACTTAGAACTTAACTTAAAAACATACTCGCCCGAATAATAATATAAACAAAACATGAAATGTCTACTAGCCCGTTGGATTAGCATTCAGATTTTCATGTCATCCTACCAGTTATCCATTCCATACTGGGTGGGCACTCCCCACAGTAATGACATGATGATTTAGGTAACTGAAACTGTCTGGCTGGTATGCATGACCACTATATACCACAGGACAAAGAACACAAAGGTGTAACACGTACCTTTCTTGGTCAGCGGCCTCTTCCTCACACATACACAGATCTGATGGTTGTCTATCGGGTCCGAGGACGTGATCGGTCGATATTCCAGGTTTTCGCGGTAATTACTGGAAGCAGACATCACATATAACTTATAATATCATGTTGGAAATAGCAAGATTATTGTACATTTCGCATTTTTCAGGCTTTTATTATCAATTTATATACATCATCGGGACTTGTTTCAATAATGATTTGTTGCTTAACATCGAAGGAGGAATCGTTCACACATATGAGACAATGCCGCATTAGTGCACGGGTGTATTATCCATCATCTTGGCCATACTACGAGCCATGCGTACAAGTCATGACACAAGGACCTACTTGATCATGTTCACAAATGCCCAGTTGGGGTCGTTGGTGTCGTAGTTCTTCTCGTTGACCTCCTTGATAGCCTGCTGTGCCGCCCGCCGGTCTTCGCGCCGCTTCTGTATCATCTCCACCTCCTTCACGCAGTTCGACTTCCGGCGCCCGGCTGCGAAAACAACCGAATGGCGTCAGTGACAAATGGACAACGTATTTGATGCAATATCCAGAAAAATTAGTCAAGCAGAAGTGACAGAAACTTGCCTTTAAAACTTAACTAGCCTGAATACGATCATGGCACTACGAGAGTCGTTACATAGAAGTATCGTAGCACTAGGACTATGATTTTGTGAAACAGCACCCAGGGTGTGCAGGTATCAGTGTAGGTATAATTACATCATTTCCATAGCTGTAATATAACAGAAACCTGCTTGTCCTGGGAGGAGAAGCCGCTACAATGACACACCATTACGTCAACACTTCCCTAGCACCAGAGTACTGACCAGCATTTAGTTTGCTCTTGGGGTCCTCCTTGGAATCGTTTGTGGAGACGGAGTTCTCTACCTTTCCGTTCTGAACGGCCACCGGACGTGCCACGTAGCTGGGCCGAGACCGCGCCGACATAACTGACAACGGAACAACAAGAGATAACCATCAGACAGGGAAGCATCAATGCAGTGCAAAAAAATGTCTGTTCAAGCATTATACATACTACATTCAATAAAAATTAAAAATTAAAATAAAATAAAAAAGAAAGTTTATCAGACAATTTGTGATTTCAGCAGAACACAAGTGTGTGGAGTCCAGGGGCCTGTTTCACGATGGCCACCTAAAGTTAGGAGCTCCTAAAGTTAGGACATAGCCTAAGTTAGATGCCAATTTAAGAAGGGATATGACTTGTGACATTGTTGTGAAACACTTTAGGAGGTGATAACTCGGGTTAGGAGCTCCTAAATAATTAGGACACCTTTGTGAAACAGGCCCCAGGGCGCTTCAGGCCCCAAGCCACATCCAGCGCATATACAGCAAACCCTGGACAAATACAGCATTGGATTTCCGCAGACCTGTGAAAACTTGCCTTGCCTGAACAATATACCTTGATTAGAAAGGATTGTGAATGGTAAACAAAATAATAACCATAAACTACTTAGCAAGGGACAGTAGGAAATAGAACAAACCACAATTTCCTTTGAACGTTTATAGTGCATTCTATATTAAACCAAAATGATAAAAGCAGCAAATTACCAGTACAGTGTCAGCCATATAAAGACAACAGTGGCTGCTGACAGTACAGCTACTATGGAAACTGGGCTAGTGCTGAGGGAGTAGAGAACACTGACCTTTGTTGGCTGGCCGGACATTTTCCCTGTCTCCAGTACCACCCTGGGACTTGTTACTTTTGTTGCTCTACAACACAAAATAATCAGGAATATTAACATACGAAGAATAAATGGTTGGAATCTCACTGTAGAAACCACAGATTTATTGATTGAATTTGTGTGTTTTTTCACAGTTATGAGTACCACTTATTTTACAGAATGGATTGGCAAAAAGAAAAAAGAAAACATGACACATTCAATAAAAAAAATCAGTCACTATCGTCAAAGGCATACAATAAACAAATTTCTGACAGTTTGCTTTTTTGCACAGGATTTGAATTGTAAATGCAAAGTATACAGAGGGTGTCCAAGTATCATTGTCTCATCCTGCAGTGAACGTCATAGAAGTCATTAGCATTCATTTCCTGATGAATTGTTTGCTTCACACTTCATGGAATTTGGCCTTATGACCCATTAGCTTCATGGCTCAATGAATGCTAATGACTCAATATTCATTCTTAAAATAATAACATTTGGTTCACTACCTTGTTGTAACATGTTGCTCAGTTTCCGGCGTCATTTGTAATTATTCATTAGAGTTATTGCCTTACATCAAAGCAGGAATTTTTCATCCATACATGATGAGAATTATTCATCAATTTTAACGTTTTCATTTCAGTTTACCATTAATGTTGGGTTTTTTAGCTGTGATTGTATACCGTAATGTACAAAACTACAATTGCACAGATAGTTGCACGCCACAGTGGGAATCTTCCACCCATACGTGGCGATGCACAGATGATACTCACAGACCAACCTCAATGACTGGCATCTATCTATATTGACGATGCTCGTCAATACGCGGCCATGTAAACAAACAACTATAGCGTAACCATGCACTATTATGTGACTACGTTTTTCTAACAGCATGGCTATGGACATACAGATGTAAACATACATTACAGAACACTATGGAGAGAACAAACAGAAAAATCTATATCTAGCATGCACAGCACTGGTGATGGTGATAATCCATGACTTGTGTAAACAAATTTAACTATTGACGGAAACATTTCTGTTACTGTCGGATACAACGACCAAGCAATGTACTTGCAAAGCTGTATGTCACTATTTGCCAAGTCCGATCAATTCATGAACAATTTAAATTTTGCATGCTTTAATATGAATGCCACAGACTGTTGTTATGATGTTCCGCACGGACAACCATGGGACAACAGACAACACTGTGTGTGGCAGAATTCATCACTCTGTGATCAGTCCTGATTGTTCCGCTTGACCGCGGCTGTGACAATGTTGATTAAGCCATTATACTTACTGTATTAATAAAATATACTTGTCATATAAAAATAATCGTGAATTTCACAGCTGACCGCACTAGTAATTACACGTTAAAAGATTAATGTGTTTACATAGTCCATGCCTTCTGTACGAACAAATATATATTACTTATCATGAAAAGTAACAATAGTTGTATAGATACATGATATATATATTTATTTGCTATATTGACTCACCAACATTATCAATGTCTTTGTATCAATCCATGGAAATGTGAAAAATTATGGGAAGGTTCTACTAAAACCTGTGGATCATGTGAAGAATGAAAATAAAAATATCCACAACCTCAAAAGAAAAGAAGAATCGGACTGGGATATCCTTCATAAGAATGTGTGCGACTGAAAACCAACCAGACTGATTGTGCTGATTACACACCAACATAATCATGCTTTCCAACACCATCAAAACATTGGGAACCTGAAACTGGATTTGATGATGAATGAATGAACGCCATGCAGGACCGCAACCACAACAATAGACGGCATCGGCCCCAGGAGTACTGTAGGGAAAGGCAGGTAATGCGTGATGACATTCCACAGACATTTGGAGGCACATCACGAGATGGGAATGAAGTGTAATTGTTGAGTGCTACTGGAACTAGCACCATGGCATATGCCAGCCTCTTGATGCAACAACGCACAGGGAAACAAAATCTACAGATGCAATATTAGCAAAACAAACATCGTCCCCATGCAGCAACGTAAGACCAGTAGCGCTCCTTATACACCGATGACCGGGCCCCGAAACTTTTTGAGTATGATTTCATGCTCAAGTTCAAATTTTATGGATTTTTGTAAATAAAACCTTCAGTTGATCATGAAGTCGTACTCAAAAAGGCTTCCCAGTCTCGGGGTCAGGATCCTCAGACACTGGGATGTGCTGGTCGTAAACAGCACATCCCACGTATCTAGAACCCTGGCTTCATGCACACAATCCTTGCCAACAGACGAACATAAAGGGAAGCCACTACGTCGCATGAACCGATGGGGGATGAATGAACCGAGTTCCATCTACCTTGCCTCCCGGTCGCGATAGTTTACTGGGCTGCAATCTACGAGAGTTTGCAGACGACGGGGGCGGGGTTGCCTGTGATGTCACTTCCTGTTCGTCACAATAACTATCGGTAATACTCTGCTCGTCGACATCCTCGTCCTCATAATCATCGGGGGCGACGTCGGCGGCGACCTCTTCCTCCTGATCCTGCGTCACAACTTTGTAGCGTCACAGCAATACATTGCAGACACAGACACGTACATGTACGTCATTGATACAGGGCTAAATCAAACCTTCAATACTATCTTGAAACTAAACTCCAACATAAACTACCGTAGTCAGAAAGTGAAAGTGAGAACAAAATGATATAAAGTGAACATTACAACACACATCTGTACATGATTCTCAAATAACCAAAAACATTCAACTTTGTATTGTGACAGTACTGGTATTGGCATATCTCCATTTGGACAGAAAATACATCTACAAATGTCACATGGCATGTATCCTTAATCCAAGAAGGGGTTTTAGAAAACAAGACCTCAAAGTCATATGCTGCCACCTAATCCATAATGATAATACTGAAAACATCTTTCACATATGTGTACTTCCCTTTCAAAATAAAAGCTGTCACCTACAATATCTATTCTTGACCAGTGAAAGTGAGTTAATTATTGGATTACGTAACAGCGCAAATCCTTCACCCATACGTGACAAAGACCAGTGAATGGTGAAAGACATCTGTAAATCAGCACTTATGATACCCACCTTAACAGACTGCGATTCCTTTGGTTTGGCTGGCACTACAGTAACATGGGGATTGAGAGCAAAGATTGCTTCCACTTCGATCTGAAAGAGAAATACGAACCCAATATATTATAGAAAATTTATATTTGTACATTCGAGTTGGGATTTAGACCCACTGTCGAGATGATTTTGCTTGCATACAACAGTTTGTCAGTTTATGCTAGGAGGAAAACATGTCATGCCTGTGAGCACCAGTTGGTATCGACTAGTCACGGATAACTGCTCAGTAACCACATACAGAATCGTAGAACGACCAAATCGGAAAGGTAGCTTCTTCAGACAATTTGTTGGTAGACATTTCATGCTAAGAAACCATTTTAGGCGATAAACATACCTCTTTGCCCTTGGTTTCTCCTTTCTCGAACCATTCAACAGTAACGCTGCGCGACTCCAAATTCACACCACCAATCACAGCCGAGTGAATACGACCTGCAAGTCAACAGAAATAATTAAACTGTAATAAAAAAAATCTGGCATTCTTTTATTTTAAATTAGAGTAAATCTACCTTGCTTGACAATATTGATAATACATGGTGAGCGAATAATTTATGGAGATTAACATCGCTACGGGAATCGTTGACTCATTTGCGACAATATATGACAGTGGATTCCTTGGAAAAAAACTAATACAAAGGTGATTGCATACATTAATATACCATGCAAACTTTGTAGTTGAATGAAATCAGAAGTGTGGATGTCAGATAGTGTGGTAATATCGAGGCATCTTATTTGGGGGTGAAAGTGACAACTTCAAGACCTTGAAATAATACTGACTGTGGCTTAGGGACAAAAACAGGTGGCTAAAGGACTGGGGGTGAAATGTCATATAGCCTTTTGTGCAAGATGTTGTGACAAGTGTGCATTTGGGAAGAAATTACTACTGTGCATACATTATGCCAAGATTATGTTCCCGTCAGTGATCAGTAAAATTAGCAATGTTGATGCTTCTTTGAAGGTGCATGCAGCAATGATTGATCCGATTATAGAAGAGTATTACTAAATTATTAATAAATATATTAGAATTGAAAATTGACATCATATAATTGTTATATGCATTTCACTATCATTCAATTAATTAAATGGCCATGTGGTACGGTTTCAACATGTATTGTATGGTCGGACATCCTAACTCCGTTAGCCTCCTAACTCCGTGAGGTAACTTTGCAAGCAGATTTTCGCGAATCTAC